>VZRF01006579.1:814125-878631 GCA_013396875.1 Vireo altiloquus
CAAAGGTAGGAAACCATCCCTCTTGCAGAATGGTCCACAGGAAAAGTTCTGGACATCCTGGTCTGGATCTCACACTTGTCATGGAAATCCACCAGCTCCAGAGACACTCACTTGTTGGCTATGGGCTTCAGCCGGGATCTCCACCCTTCTGGGCTCTCAGACTTGTCTTCAGCAACGTTTGTGCTTCCTGAAGAAAGGAACATAGCAAGGTAAATAAAAATAAACAAGAACAAAAACATCCAATAAAAAGAAACAAGCCAGATTTGAGTCTCAGGAGAATCCTAGGAGATAAGCCATGCACTGGAGCAGATACTATGATGTTATTGCAGCAAACCAGCACCAACTCAACAAGTTTAACATGGGCAGATTCAGATACAATAGGCAATAAATAATCTCAGAGGCATTTTGTCCCTTTCAGATCAAATGCTTTAAAACCTATGCAGCTACAGAGAAACAGGCACAGAGTACATGAACAGGCACATTCAACAGCAATACAACACAACCAGCTCAGATCTCAGTGAACAAAGGCTGAGGCAGGAAGAGGGAGAGTCAAAAAAACCCCACAAAGTCTCAGCAAACTGCAGAAAGACACTTCTTCTGGCCCAAAAAATACAGGCCATTTGGAAGTGCCTGGGACACTCCAGTATCATCCCTTGGCCCACTGCTAAGTCACCACGCTGGAAGTTTGGTTCAAAACAAAGAAGCTGGGTGAGGCTCAACTGCAATCCAAAAATCATCCCAAAGTTCTGGCAAGGTCTCCCATCTGGGAAAACCTAAGCCTTTGAAAGCCACCACGATCCCAATGTTTGATGACAGCAAGCACAACTACAAGTACCTGGAGATCCTCAGAGTAGCAAAACTGGCCGTGCTAGAGGGAGCAATGGCACAGGGATAAATGGAGGCATGTTTAGCCCCACAGCTCAGAAAACCCTTCCGTGGTGGTACAGACAGAAAGGACAGGAGTCATGGAAAAATCTGCTATTCTGGTCCAAGAGGAAGGCATAAAACTGGAGTGCTGTGTCCAGCCAGAGCTGTGTGAACCACTCATCCTCACCTTTGATGCCTTTTGACTCTGGCTTGTGCAAAGGCTCAACAGGTTTGCTGGCAGCCTGGCTCTTGGGCACAGGGTCTGTAATCTTTTCCTGCTTTGGAGTTGTGTACCCTGTTTTGCTGGACTGTGTTTTTGGAGCTGGACTCTGAGAACTGGTGGGAGAAAACTTGCTACTGCAAAAAAAAAAAAAAAAAACAAAACAACTTAGTGAGTCTTTTTGAAAGGATGGGCCTTTTTATTGGCCTCTGTTCCAATGATTTGTATGTGTCCCTCCTTGAGCCACAAGAGCAGTCACGACAAAGCAAATAAAGATGCAGGGNATATGTGTCCCTCTATATGTCTTTAATACTGAGCCACAAGAGCAGTCAGGACAAAGCAAATAAAGATGCAGGGACTTCTCCAAGTTATCCCAAGGAACGTCTTGGCAGTGAAAAGGGAAAGAGAAACAGTGCTTACCTGCTAGGTGTTGAGGAGCCAGTGGAACTGAGTCCTGCTGGCCTGTGGGGAGAAGTGTTTGATCCAGCCAGAGCCTGTATAATATGGTTACGTGCCTGATCCTTCCCAGCACTCACTCGACTGACCTCAGCAGTGGTTCTGGCAGGGGCAGTTTTATCAGGGCCCTGAGGAGACTGGACTTGTTTTTGAGTGTCAGAAGATTTACTGCTGGAAGACTCCAATGACCGAAAAAAATTCTCCCGGGCTTGCTGTGTTTTTGTTGTGGAGGGTGTCCAAGGAGGCTTCGTTGGGGTGCCTTCATGGTGATCTGTTTTATTCCCCAACGAGGCACTTTTGCAGTCATCTGATTTATTTACAGCTGAGGAGGACCACGGAGTGTTTACACTTTTGAAGCCAGAGCTTCCAGAGGATGAAACAGATGGCTTGGTTGAATTAGTGAGGCCTTCCTGGCTGGGTTTCTTCAACACCTGCTCTGGTTTCTTGGGTTCTGCTGCTTTCTGGAACTCCCTGGCAGGAGTAGGGGCTGGGCTACTGTCAGGCTTTTTCCCAGTACTGTGGAGACCAGAGATCTGGACATTGTCTGGCTGCTGGTGGCTGGTACAGATGAACGTACCAGGCTCAGGCCCAGCTTTGTAGCTTCCAGGAAGAAGCAAGTTCCAACACTGTCTGCACCTGTGGAGACAAAAGTCTCAGGAAACATCCTCCAGAGCGCTGGGGGACACACAGCTGGGAGTGCAGGCACAACTCCACCACCCACAGGAGGGTGAAGGTACCATGCTGGCAGTGAGCACATCCTGTGTGCACATTCCCCTACCACCAGAGCAGGAGCTGTCTATAGCACAGCCTGAAGCAGGAAAGGTGTAGCTGTGGAGACAGTTTCCCTTACACACAGCTCAAGAGCAAGCCCAGGTTGCCTCCACTCTAAAAAAAAGTGCCACACCACTCTGTCTCCAGTCCCAAAGGAACCAGGCTGGCCCAGCTGTGCCCCCGCTTTGAAGAGCTGCTGTACCTGAAGCAGTTCCTGTGATAGAGCTTCCCATCGACCAAGTAGCGCTGCACCAGGTGCACATGTTTGCCACAGACCCCACAGCTGCTGCTGGGGATGTTCCCACTCTCTGCCAGGACCCGTTTCTGTGGGGAGAAGCAGAGGGTGAGCAGGCAGGACCTGGACACAGCTACAAATCTCCCAGGCAGGCCAGCGTTTGGCAGGCACAGCCAGGACAGAGAAGTGACATCCAGGACATCCCCTCTCTCTCTCATAGAAATGGAACAGCCCTCGGAAGGACAGAGCATGGGGAATATGTTACCACAAAGGCCCTGGTCTGCCTGTAGGCAAAGGTCTCTGATTTAAATTAGCTGGGAAAGGGCTTCTACCCTGTTTTCATCCCTGCTCTGCTTTGAAACTGTTTCCAAGAATTGGTTCACTGTTTCCTAACAAAAATAACACTACATCCTGTAAAAATCTCCATCCCTAGTATCTAGGAACAGCATACCCATGTCCTAAGACACCCATGTCCTGTTCACAATGCATCCAGGCTCACTGATGGTTTTCCAGTGACTCTCACCTCCATCTGTGCCAGAACCAGACCTCTGGATTAAATCTCTCATAGTAAGAAGAAAATTTAGAGAGTCCTTACCACCAGGAGCCTTGAATCAGCCCAGTACTCTCTACCTCAGTGAACGGATTTAAGGTATAAAGAACACCCAAACCCACATTTCTTACCGTGGTAACTGGGGAGGTTTCCTTTGGCTTAGCTCTGGCTGGTGGGTGGGCAGGAGGCAGTTTTGGGGGTGCTGATTTAGGAGGCTCTGGAGCAGTTTTTTTCCCAGGATGCTGCTCTGGAGATTCAGAGGCAGGACGCTTGATTCCAGCCATGCCTCCAACTGGAAGAACGGAAGAAGGGAATATTTTTAAGGAAACATAAGAAAAACTCATGGGTTTAGGAGTAATTTACAAAGTAAGAATATTCAGAGGTGCCTGATGGATAACATGCAAAGAACAAAAGCAGACACAAACTTCCTCCATGAGCAGTTCTGTACTGGACTGAGGGGCAAGAGGCAACAAGTGAACTGCAACAACATTCAGCTGAAACTGCTGGTTTTCCTCTCAGGGAATTTCATGAAGAGAAATGCAAAAGTGAGGAAATGGAAATCGCCACCTATGGATGTTAAGAACAAGACCTCGGGTTTTCAATTGCAGTCCATGGTTTGGCTGGAGCTGAAGCCCATTTTTGTGAAGGTTTGCTTCATCCAAGTTGCTGTGCTCCAGACTTCCTACACACCCTGAACATTCACTGCTGCGAGTGTCCACCCCACGTCCCAGCTGGGACTCCCACAGAGCAAACAGCCTTGCTGAATGTGGAAATAACCACTAAAAAAGAGAAATCCTACAAAGATTTGGAGGTGCCACAGTGGGGTTGATGTGGAAACCAAGACTTGGCACAAGCAGCCTGCAAATGCCCAATTCTCTTTTCTTTGCAGATGAAATAGAACTCCTCAAAATTCACTACAAGTGGAGAAAAGAGAATCTCCAACACACTTCAGTCAAGCAGGGAATGGTGCCCTGTGCCCTGGGAAGTGAAACTTCCCTGGGAAATAAGGCTTTGTGCAAAGCTTTTTACAGACACGTCCCCCAAGCGTCTCACAAGGATGTTATTTCTGCACCACTTCCTATTCTGAATGAGATGTCTCTGTGTTCCTCGTGGGATATTTGAGCCACAGCTTCACTTTCCAAGTGACCACTTAAATGGCAGCTCATCTGAAGAGAGATTATACCCTGCTCAGCAAACACAGAAAGGGCAGGGAGCAGAGAGGGAGCCCAGTTCCCAGCAGCCTGCCCTCAAGAAAGCCCAACTATCCAAATAAACACCCAGGGCTCCTACTGCAGGGACCAGGGGACAGCTGACCCAGCAAACAGTTCAGGCTCAGGCTGCCCCCTCACTTCCCCCTTGTGCCATTTACTGAATTCCCAAAGCCCAGCACAAAGATGGGTGGCTTCAACTCCACTCTTCCATAAAAACATGACCTCACTGAAACACTGTCTGCTCACCCTCTGTGTCCTCCTGCGTCCTGATTATTTCATGGCCCTGCTGGAACCCATCTGAAGGGCACGACTGTGATTCCAGGATTCGGCTTGGTGTCAGAGGGCACATTCCAGGCTGGGCTCATTTTCAGACATTCACATTGACCCCAGCAACAGGAATGCAACCAAAGTGTTTTGTGGGACACTAGAGAGCATAAAAATGTGCTGTGTTTGATGACGTGGTGGACAAGATGCAGGGGGGAGGGGGCAAAGACCCCAACCTGACCCAAATTCTCAGCACTTGGTACAAACACCGTGGAATTTGTTTGGTTTCAATCAGAATGGCTTTAAAACAAGAAATAAAAAATGATGGGGGGAGGGAAAAAGTCGTGAAGGGAGAGAAAAATCACGTTTAAATGTGTAAAAAGGTGGAGAAGTAGGAAGAGCTTAAACATTAAAGGCAACTCTGAGTGAATTGTGCTTTCTTTCCAAGATGTAGGACATTTTCAATACATATACATTTAGATTCACCTTAACTGGTTAAGTCATTCATGTCCCACTTTCTAAAGTTTCCTCTGGAGGAACCTGTAAAATTGGTTTATCACATTATTTCATTTTGTGTGAGCTTTAAGCCAAATATAAACCAAGACTACAATAATGCTCCTGTGAGCCCAGATAAACTCTCCAGTACGTGAAAATAATGCCTTGGCAGCTCTGTGGCCTGTTTTATATTTGACAGAATTTCTATCACAATTATGTCAGTTAGGGTGATAATTTTCTTCTCCTCCCTTCTATCAGTACTGCTGTGCTGTCCAAGCCCTACCATTGATGCTGTTCCATTGGCACAGCCTCACAGACAAGCTCAGCCTTGCTCTATTCCATGTTCTCACCAGCCCTCAGGCGTGGCAAAGACTGGAACAGGGGCGGAGGTGCTTGAGAATGGAAATTTGAAGTGAGGACCATGGAGAGGAACCTTCAGTGCTCCTGGCTGGCTGGACCACAAGAAATTCTAGACTTTTATATTTTAAAATTTTAAATTTTATACATTTATATATATTATTTATATTTATAAAAATAATATAAAATATTTTATATTATTTTAGACTTTTGTATTTTAAATTTTAAGGCAGTAGTTTTAAAGACAAAACATGGCCCTGTACCCTTCCAAAAGCACTGGTGCAACTGTAAGCTGGTGTGCAAATTCAGATCCCCCAGCGAAATAGTTCTGGTACCAAAAAGGTCTCTGTGCAGTTTATTTTGCTTTTCCAAGCTTGTTAGAAGGCAAGGGAAAGCATGAAATGAAGCCCTGAACCTTCCTACCCCTCCAGGGAATATGGTACTTACTAGGAGATCGTCCATGGAAGTAGTTGTAATACTGGGAAACATAGGTGAGGATGCTCAGCCTGTCTGGTACCTTCAGAGCAACCATATCCTCTGCATCCAGCAAGGCTGGGATCCCCAGCTCCTCCTCTGCCACTCGAAATGCCTGGAGAAGGGTAAAAAAATAAATAAATAGAGGGGTCTTGTCCACATCAGGCAGCAGAGCTGCTCCTCCATCCTAAGTAAGAAAGTGCACTGCAAACAGCCCCACTCAAATAATAACTCTACTGGGGAACAGCTGCACCAGTTTAACTCCTACCTCGTAGGAACCAACAGAGTCATGGCTTCCAGCCACTGCCTTGAGAAATCCAGGCAAGGAGCCAAAAATCTGGCCTGGCAAGCTGGCCATAGCTCACTGCACAGTAACTCACCTGGGCTTCCCCTGCTCTTCCTCCAGCCTGCCTGTGTCTGTGAGAGCACAGCTGCAGAGAGCCAGGCCTGGCAGAAGGGGATGTGTCAGTCCAGGCTGGCAGACTCATTTTCCAGGCTCCCAGCCCAACCTGCAGCTCCCCAGTTAAGGGTGAGCTGCTAGGTGCTCGCAGGCAGCTTTCATCTCTGAGTGCTGTGCAAATGTTAAAGCTTCCTGCCTCCTACTGCCTGCTCTTCTCCATCTGAAAATGGGAAATCTTGGGCTGCAGGAGAGACCCCTCTCTCCCAGAGCAGAAAGGGGGAAGAGAGGTGTAATGCAGAAGAATTCCTGATACATAGCTCCCTTCCAGCTTAACTGTTTCCATGCTGCCTAACATGTATTTGGGGTAAATATTCCTCTTTGTGGTGTCCTCTGCTTTGAAACTGCAGGTAAAGGAGGCAAAAGCTCTTTTCTCTTGCCTCAGAACAAAAGCCTTTAATAGAATACAAAAAAAATCTGCAACATCCAAACTTCACCCTTGCTCAGCTCAGCTTAGGGCTTTTACTAAGGACCTTCTCCAGCCCTGTTCCTTCCCAGCTTATGGGAAAAAAAATCCTTTCCCTCCACCTTTGGAGCATCCCCTTGAAATGCCAATACAGCAATGGAAAACAGCACTTGCAGGACCAGAGGCACAAGGAAGGTTATTGCTGAAGCCCACAGTGAAAGGGTTAAAAAACCCCCTTGAATATATTAAACCCCTCTGCATCTGACCTCTGGCACGGACACACACAGCGTTGGTGTACAAGCCAACCATTGCTGCTCAGAAGAAACAAACAGCCACTATTTTTCAGCAAGATAATTACCATTTTTTTCCATTGGGTCTCCCAGTAAAAATGTAACAGAGCTGACATTAAAAACGCTTTCAGCCAGTTACCACCAGCTGTGTCACCCCAGCTGCCAGCCCAGCCTGGCACTTTCCTGTCTTCTAAACTGGTGTTTAACACATTCTTTGGAGTGTTCCCCGCTGCACTGGCTGCACAACTGGTCTGACCAGTCGAGTTTTCTTGCTGGACATTCCCGGTGTGAGGTTCAGCAGGAACACAGGTCATGCCACCCCCTGTGCCATGGGTCCCACCGGGGCAAGAAGCACAGAGCAAGTGTGGGGAGCTGCCTGGAGCACAGAGTGAGTGTGGGGCACTGCCTGGAGCACAGAGTAAGTGTGGGGCACTGCCTGGAGCACAGAGTAAGTGTGGGGCACTGCCTGGAGCACAAAGAGGAGGATGCTCTGTGCACCCACCTGGCGTGGCCCGAGCCAGGTGAGCAATGCAGAGAGCAGCATCAGGATGTGGTGTCCCCTGTGCCTGCAGCATCCCAGTGCTCCTGGGAACTGCTCCTGCCTGGAGACCCGAGGGGATCACCACCAAACAGGATCCAGTTGCCTTCTTCCTCTACCTGCCTGCCCAGGCTGGCCTTTAGAGGACCAACATGTTGTTCTTGCATTATGTTTTTCATCAGTGCAGCTGCCAAGTGCTTTCCAGGGGAAGAAAGTACCACTGCTACCATGCCTATGCAGAATGGGAAAGTGATATGCTCGAGGATACCTGAGCTGGTCTGGCACAGCTTCCCTCTGGCACAGGCTCTGCCTGCTACACCACACCACCATCCACCAGCACTGAATCCAAGGCCTCTTGAAACTCTTCTCCTCTTTATAGATTTTTGAATTCTCCAGCAAAAAAAAATGCCACCAACCAAAATTTTTCTAGGGTTTGGGGGTGGTTTTGTGGCACTTGAGAAGTGACACATTCTTCCTTGACAGATGGCCTTATATGGCATATTGCAGTTCAAACAAGGCTTTTTTACATGCACAATACAGCCCTTGAAAAGAAGTCTCTGACGAGTAAGGCATCATGGAGGCTCTGGACTAAAGCAGAGTAATAATGCTGGGAGAAATCAGACCCACTTGTATCCCAAGGACAGCCAGAGCAAGGAAGTGTAGGAACTAGGATGGAGAGCAGTCCAAGGGGGGAGGCCAGCCCAGGAGCACACAGAGGTGGAGGGTCAATGCCCCTGACGGCACAGCCAAGACAGCAGGACACCAGCAGTGAAAGGACAACACAGACAAGTCATCCCACAGCAGGTGGAGCAAGGAAGAGAGAGCAAAACAAAGGACATAAAAGAAACTAAGAAAGGGGGAGGAGGAGGGACACAGACTGCAACAAAGGAGGGGAGCAACTCTTTATAAGAAGCACAAAGAAGCTTTTCATTAATAAAAGCCGTGGAGGCAGCTCGCAGAGCTCATTTCCCAGACACAAGCTGACACCATCAGCCCAGCTGGAGAAGGAGCAACACTCAGGGATCCTCAGCACATCAGCCAAGATACACTTCCATGGGGAAGAGGCCCCAACTCCTGCCAAATACCAAACCTCCGGGGCAAAACACATGGTCTGAATCCCCCCTTGAGGAGGGGAACACTCAGGGCTGAACCCCAGAGTGTCACTAACTGCTCACAGGCTGCAGCCCCAGCCTGGGGACAGAGGGTCTGCCATGGGGGCTGTGGACATGGCCAGGGATGAAGGGGAGCAGAAGCTAAGGAGCCATGGGGAGACAAGTTCTGCTCTCCCAGAGGCAAGAAGCACTCCAGTCAGCTCACTGCTGAGAGCATGTCACTCCTCCAGCCCAGACAAGGGTAAGCTGCCATGGTTCGTTCATATCCCAAGCTCCTGCCAAGCAGCCATGAAACTGTGTGGAGCAATGCCAAGGGAAGAGAAATGTTATAATTCACTGCCTCTCCTTTTGTGATGGAGAGAGGGAGAGGAAAATCTTTCCTTGGATCACTAAGACCAAGCTTGAAACCAGTGCAGGAGGGGTTGGCCTGCCTAACTTCTATTTTCTTTATGGAAAGAACATGACAAACTCCAATACCAGGATGGAGTGAAGTGTCCAGGCAGGATCAGGTTTTAGGATGTATCCACCTTGATCCGTGGCACCAGGATGGAACAGAAGTGGGAGGACACTCCCAGTGCTCCCCCTCTCACACCAGCTACTTCCCAGCTCCTGCTCCATCCCTCAGGAGCATCACACACTCAACACATCCATGTTCTGAGGTCTAGCACCCCTGTCTGAGCCTCTGCGTGCCACAGGACATACTGGAAACAGGCATCCACTGTGTGAACAGTCTGAAGGTGCCTTCAAGCAGCCAGCCAACCTGGACACTGCTGTTCAAGGGAGAAGGCTGGAGGGTGCAGATTAAGGCAAAGGATTGGAACCCAGCACACCTAGCACACTGTGCCTGCAGGGTTTCTGTTTCTAAATCACATGAGCAAAGTGCCAGGTCACTGACTAGACATTAAAAGTAATCATTAAAAGTTACTTACCAACTTGTTGTTCTCGTACACATTTTCTTTTCTGAGGGAGTCGAAGTTTCTGAAATACAGAGAGAAGAGAAAAATCTCAGGTTGGTGATGCAGAGTGAGCTGCTTCACTTCCAGCTCTCAAACCTCTCGGAGCCTTGCTGGCTCAGGGGACAGAGCACCCCATCCCACCCTTGGACTGCTCCAGAGAGAGCAGCGTGGCAGATCCCACCCAAGAGTCACAGACCTGCTGTGCCTCCCAGGACAGAGATGTGCAGCAGGCACAGCACCTGCCCCCAGGCAGTGCAAAACAGGTTTGGCACATCTACCCTCGCAGGGCTGACTCCCACAGCTGTCTGTGGACAGGACATGTTGATGCCAAAACATCCCAGGCAGATTGAGGGGTTCTGCTGAGACAGCCAGGAGCAACCTCTAACTCACAGGGTGGGTTTTTGTCCCCCAGAAAAGCCTTGCTTCTTTCCCACCTCAGAAAGATACACCAATGCCAGCTGGCCAGGTGTTAACACTCTCTCTCCAAAAGTACTTTCCAGTCACATCCATCTTCTTCTCTTGTCTTGAAAGCTGTCTCCACACAGAGAGAGCTCAGCTCCAAGTAGGTCTCTCAGGGATCCCTCACACACTGCACATATCACATGCTTCTCCAACACACCCATATCCTCTGATCTCAGAAGCTCCTGGGTCCAGCAGTACATGAGTTCTGGCTTCAAATCCTCTTTTTTTTTTTCCTTTGGCAGAATTCCACAAAACCAGCACCAGGAATCTGCCTGGGAAAACCTCTGCCCACACCATTCTGCATCTGATAACACCAAAGTTGCCAGCAGAAATCTTACTCTGCTTTCCCTAGGGCTGTAACTTTTGATTTGTGATCATAATCAGTAACTGAAAAGGAAGTGACAATTACTGTTCCAAAATTCAAGCCAAAGTCAACAATTCCTTTCTGCTGTCCCCAGACATCACTCCTCTCTTCACCTCTCTCCAGATTTGCTTTCCCACTCCCTGGTCTCACCCAGATGCCAGTGCTTCTGCACTGTGCTGGGAACTCAGAGCCTGGGATGTGCTGGGACAGGGATGAAAGCAGAGAGGAGAGTTTGTGCTACTGGAAGTAGAGCTACAACAGAGCTCCCTCACCCAGAGCTGAGTGTGTCCCTCGCTTAGGAAACAGCCATCATCAGCTTTGTTTTAAACTGACTGGCACTTGCTAAACAGGGAATACAAAACTGGCTGCTGGCTGGCAGCCCTGCTCTCCAGCACTGCTTCCTCCTGCCCAGGCAAGCGGGCAGGGTTGGTTCCCTCCCGATAACCTCGTTTCACTTTACAATCCTTGTGTCTGCCGGCACAGAGACGAGCGAGAGGCTGACATCCGAGAGGGAATTCTCACTGATAAACAGAAAACAGCACCAGCTTTTGCATTTTTTGTATGTAACACCTTTCTGTTCAGTGTGGACCTCCTAGAGCCTCCCATCCCTCACCTCTGGGATGAACCAGGGTAACTCTGAGAGCCAGGGCAAAGCTGGCTCGCAGCGACCTATTCATGAAACAAACACATGATCTGTATCGCAGCAGGGGAACTTTTTCCACTGCTTGCAAGAGCAAGGAGCAAGCCAGGTCCTTTATCTACTCAGCACAGAAAGTGGAGCATTACATCATAAATAAGAGAGGCACCTTAAACAGGCTGGCTCATCATGCCACAGTCTGTGTCCCCTCCCTGCTTCCCACATCTGGTATTGCTGTGTGGGATAAGGAGAGAAAAAATGGCAAGCAAGACCCAGAGGTTAAACTCCCCCAAAGAGCACGTAAAGACAAGGCACATCCCACCTCTAAATCATAGACTCTTTCCTGTGCAAAATCAAAGGGAATTGCAAAGGTCTTACTTCAAGCAGTGCTCCTGCCCAAAGATTTCCCTTCCTTGAGACAATGGATTAAAAAGAGCAACAAAAATAATCATGCACCAAGAAACTCTCAGTGAAACAATAGATACAACCATACTTGGCTTAAGTCGGGCAAGAAAATTGGCTTTTTTTAAGAGCCAGCTGAAGGAGGTGATTTCAGCTCTCTGCCTCACTCCCAGTTCTGCTCCCAAATAGTCTCTGTAGCATGGAAATACAACAAAACACTGCAAGAGCAAAAAGGAGCTCCAGCTTCCTTGGTCATTCTGACAGGTAAGACACCAGAATTACTATTTATTGTCAGTCAGTGGCCTTCAGCCACACTCAGTGCTGTTTGCTGTGGTGATGTGTACACTCCCTGGCATGAAGCAGAGACCTAAAAACCCCAATCTTTTGATGGAGAATGTCTCAAATCCCCTTCTATTCCTCAAAACAGAGTGCAAACAACCAGGTTATTTGGTCATTTCAAGAGTCTCCTGACCTCTCAGCATCACTCTTTCCCTGGCTAGTCAGGTGAACTGCTTACATAGAATATTTCTTTGGGAAATTGGTCTTGCTGGTGCATCTCCTATCTCGGAATATCAAAGCTCTCTGGACCGATGTAATCCTAAGACAGCAAAGGTAATACAAATGCAGAAGTAGGAGTTCTCCACTGAGAAAACACAGGCAACTGAATTAATTGGAAGAGGTGAAAAATATAAATGTGACCCAAGAGAGGCCTCCAGTGTTGGAAAGAAATCAGAGTGGAGTTCATTAGCACAGGAATAGCAGAGAAGTTTTTAGCTCCCAAAAAAACCCCTTTCCTCAGCAAATAAGTGGCTGAGCATTTCTCATGCCCACAAATCTCCGTGACCACTCCCTGCTCCAGCTGCACAGACCCAGCACTCATGAACATGCCACAGTCCTCTGCAAGTATGTGTGCTTCCACAGGAGAAATCTCTGCTGCTAAAAGAACTAACTTGATTGGAAACTTGACCTTGGAGCAGACTGAGCAAAAAAAAAAAATCCTAGAGCCTCGATGGCACCAAAAAAGTTTCTGCTTTTAGGCACTTTTGTGCTATTTTCTCTACAGACAGTGAGATGTGCAGTCAAAAGGATCACTGGAAAAGAGTGAGGCACCTTTTGCCAGCTCACAGTCCTCGGACAGGGGGTCAAATCCAGCATGCTCAGCTGGGAAGAGGACCTTTCAGCTGCACTCCTTCTGGAGGTACAAACCTGTGGAGGTGGGATAGGGCTGGGAATTCCAAGCAGGAGATGTCCCTCATGTGCTCATCCCTCCTCTCAGGAATGCCTGCTCCACACTGCCCTTCCCTGGCTGCCGGGGTGACCCCTGAGCCATTCCCCCCTGCCAACGCCTGTCACACAAACCACAATCCCACCAAGCCAAGCAGGCGGCTCTGCTTCACCACAGCCTTTTGCTGAGGAGAGAGACTGCAGACAGCCCAACCCCAGCAGGGCCAGGGTGACCTCATCTTCCCCCGCTGAGCTGACCATGACCTGGAAATGCTGCTGGAGGAAAGGGCACTGCTGCTGCTGCTCAGCTGCCAAGGGGGATTTCACCACCAGCCCATTCCCAGAACGCCAGCTTGCGGTCTGGGAAAGAGCAAGATCCTGGACGAAGAGAAGGATCTTAATCAAAACCTTCCCTTGACATCTGGCATTAATATCTGAGTGAGCAGGCACAGCTCCCCTGCCTCCTCTAACTCATTCATCAGGACAAGGCCACTAAAATCGTGGCTGAAGCTTGCACAACCTTCACCACCACATGTGGCAGCTGCTGACCTCAGCCCCCTACCATGCTGCCACGAGGCTTCGTGTTCCTCTGATAAGAGATGTCCTCCAGCTCCACGATCACCCCAGAAAATGGGCTGGAGCCTGCCTGACACAGCATGTGTGCCCAGCTGGGAATGACTCTGAAGCACTCTTCATCTGGGACAAAAGAGAAGTGGATTTCCATGGTAATTCAGCATGCATCTCCACTCCCCCTGAGAGTCCTCGCACGAGTGGGAAGTGAGTGGGAAATGCATTTCTAATTTTACACAGCCTGCCCTGTTCACTGGTAGCACACAAGCCAATATCAGTTAAGTCTGAGAGAAGTTATCATATTTTCCATATGTTTTCCAGGAAGAAAACAGGAAGGAAGGAGAGACTCACACCAGCCTGTCCTCTAAGCCACATACTCCACAAGAGAAGACCATGTTTATGTCCATGCTTTGAACTTGAAGTTTCCCTTGGAATTTTTCAGGCTCCTGCAGGAGAAATCCCCTGCACTCAGCCCAAGAATGTCATTTGTGTAAACCAAGGCAAAAAACACACTGTTGCAAAACCGAGGCTGTGACTGAATCATGTTCTGCAAGTCATTTATGCAGCAGAGCAGCTGCAAACGCACCAAATGCTCCAAACATCAACTGCCCCTTTCTAGTTTTACTTTCAGTCTGATGTTTTTAATCTTTAACTAGGGTCTTTGGTAGAAGCAAGGACAGGAGCCCAGGATGAACTCCTGGGAAGCAGGAGTCACAGCCACACTTGCACACAGCTGCACTTCTCCACCATTGTCCCCTGCACCAAGAACACTCAGAGAAGCTTTTAGGGATACATGGAGAATCTGCACACGTATTCTGCCCAAGGATCTGACACATGGCACCCGGCAACCCTGGCCACCAACCACCTGAAACCATTTCCTTCCAGCAGGACTTTGCCCAGCCAATGGTACACGTGGTGCTTCCCTGTATTACAGCACTGACACTGATGAAGGAGGTCTCAAATAAAGGCTTCTCTGACTTTAACCTTCAGGCAGCCCTTGCTGAGCTGGTCCAAGTCAGAACCAGCTTCTGTGACGTCCCAAATAACGTCAGGCAGAATGTCCACCATTAAAGAAAACGAATGGGTACAGAGAGATGCCTCAAAGAACATCTTCCCTCTTCAGCACAGGAGAATTGATTTAAGAGATGCCTATCCACCACCCTTATTGCACAGTTCAAGGATTATAAACAACCCACTAAACTGGGCAACAGGATTATTCCAGCTCTCGTGTCGCTGAGCCCCTGTGTACAGCTCCAGATGGGCCAGCTGCAGGAAGCAGTCACAGCCCCTTCACAAGAACACCTCAACCTTTCTGCCCTGGCGTTTTGTATTTTTGGGACTGTGAATCAAAGGAAGGAAAGGAAATATTTGGAGTCACATGGACATGACAACATGTCAGGAAGTCATACACAGCAACAACACGGTGACTGCCCAAGCACTGGGACAACAAAGCGTGCCTGGAGCTCCTGCTAACCTCCCGCTGCCCAAGTCCGCTCCAGTTTCTGTCAAGTTTCAAGACAACAGAGGAGAGAAAACAGATCTTCTCTTGGGCTCAACCAGAAGCAAGACAAGTGTAAGAGGGATGTCCACACACAAACCCATGTGGCAGGATGTCCTGGGAGTATGAGGAAAAAGGCAGAATACATGGGGCAGGAGGAAAACTGCAGCACAGATCACCCAACACTCAGCTGGGCACATCTGACCGGCAGAGACCTAAGGCTTAAATCAATACTCCTGGGCACTCTTTCCAGTGCTTCCTTGCCTTAATCTTCCCCCTCAAGCCCCCCCAGAAAAAAAAAAAGAAACAAAAAAACCCCACCTATGAAGCAGTATCTGTGACTCCCTTTGGCAATTCACCTTCCCAGATGTTAACATTTGGGCAGGGACAGTTCAAAACCCACGGGGCACCAGCAAGGTGTGGAAAGCACATAACCTCCCACAGACAGAGCTCTAGATGGGAAAAACAAGGATGTGCAGGAATGCGGTGGCTGTGGGGCCCTGCCCTTTTACTGCATTTTGTTTAAATAGCCCTCGCCTCGCGACTCGTGAGCACTGCCCTGCTGTCGGGCTGAGCGAGGAGAGCCCAGCCAGAGCAAACACAACGGCAAAGAAGGAAATGCTGCCCCAAAGATCGGTGCCTGAACTTGTTCTGCAACGGAAAGGACGCGTTTAGAACATTTATAATCCGGCTACTGAGGGAAGAAAAGGAAAAAAGGAAAAACATATGGGAAAAAACCCAGCACGTAGGCTGGGAGAGCAGAGCTTTCCTCTTGGAGATTCTGAGCGTGGGTGTGAGCAGAACGCTGCTGGTCATGTGCCCACAGGGAGGGCAAGAGCCCGGGGAAGGTGGAAGGCTTGGGGTCCACAGCTCGATGGACAGCGGGATGGCCACAGCCCATCCACAAGTTGATGGACGGCGGGATGGCCACAGCCCAGAGAGGGGTCCAGGGCGGACGGAGAACCCGGGGTCCGCAGCTGGATGGACAGCGGGATGGCCACAGCCCAGAGAGGGTTCTGGGGGGATGCAGGACACAGGGTCCGCAGCTCGATGGACAGCGGGATGGCCACAGCCCGGAGAGGGTTATGAGGGGATGCAGGACGCAGGGTCCGCAGCTGGATGGACAGAGGGATGGCCACAGCCCAGCGAGGGTCCCAGCCCCGCCGAGCCCTCGACGCCCAGCACGGTACTCACATGAGGTCGGGGCGGTGTCGGTGCAGGATGGCGCAGAAGGCGAGGCCGTCGCGGAACGAGGTGGTCATGTTGGTGATGCTGACATCGCGGTAGCCTTCGCACTGCTGCCGGCACCACAGCTGCAGGTTCTGGATGGCCGCCATGGCCTGCGGGGAGCCAGGCTGCGAGGGGCCCCGGGGCCGGGCAGGGCCGGGGCTGGGCCGGAGACCCTCCGCGCCGTGCCGTGGCCACCCCGGGCCGAGCAGCCGGCGGGTGGCTGCCGGACCGGCAGCGGTAGGCGGGGAAAGGGGCGGGCGAAGGGCGGGGAAGCGGCGGGGAACGCTCGGCAGCGGGGCCGCCTCGCCTCAGGGCCCGCACGGGACCCACACGGGACCCCGCAGGTCGCGCTGCTGCCAAGGGAAGGAGAAATTTCCTTTGCTCCCAAAAACGCCAAAACGTCCCGCCCGAAGGGGCGGCCCACCGCGGGAGGCGTGAATCGTATCCGGTCACTGGAAGGGATGTTTTCTCCCCATTTGGAGGAGAAAAAGTTAAAAAGCACCGTAAATCACCTAAATGTAACCCGTCCGCCGGGTGATGCCGCGCTGGGTGGGCGGATATAGCCTCAGCATCACCAGGTGTGATGTGATACATCCTCAGCATCACCCAGTCACACCAGGTGTGAGCGGTGCCAGAGCCCCTCTCCCACCCTAGCGAGAGACCGCCGGGCAAGGAACGAGGAGGAGGAGAGAGAGGACGAAGCTCGGCTGCCCATAACCTGCCCAGAGGTCTCGTTGTGGCGAGGGAGGGAGGCCGGCAGGGAGCAGGAGGTCTGTCCCTGCTGGGACAGCGCATCAGGCATCGGCAGTGGCACGGAATCGTGGAATCGCTCGGGTTGGAAAAGCCCCGCAGCTTCCTCCCGGCCCCACCGAGGAGTGCGGGGTGGATGAGGGGAGGCCCCCGCTGCACACTCAGGCTCGCTCCAGCGCTGCCATGGCCAGCCCCGCAGCGCACACAGCCCGTAAAATAACTCACCAGACCTCATGCAGCTGACAAAACATGAGAAGAGACAAGGTAACACTTAAACAGCTGCCTATAAATTAGGTAAAAATAATCAATAATACATATAATATATTAACGGCATTTCTGTGACATGATATGGATAATATACATTAATATATAAATACCTCACAAATAATTCAGAGTGTTTCCATTTCATCAACAATCACTGGCCAATGTATTTACTTTATGGTAAGGATTATACATTTCATTATAAATGGCTTGCTGGGCATGTCAGCAACTTTTACATCTCCATTCACTTTATTATTAATGGTTTCCTGAACAGTAATGGCATAATAATGCACACAATGCAGCATGAATATTTGATGTGGCATCTATAGTCTCCCATTTATCATTTATAACAGGCTACAAAAACATTATAAAACATTTATTACAAATTTATAGATCACTTTATACTAAAACAAAGTTGTGTTATAAATACATTATTAATCCTTTATGCCATTTATAGGAATCCCTTGTAATAAGGCCTTAGCATATGTTGCTGCACAACCATAACAAGAGTGGTGTGGTGAGGAGGAAATACAGCACTGCTCCCAAGTCCTGGGTGTATTCTGTGATGGAAAGCAGAAACATCTGCACTCAAAATTAATCTAACTACCAAAGGACCTATCAAAAGGAATGCTGGATTAACTCGAAGTTGGGTTTTTACCCCCTGCTTCCCTCAAAAAAGATGCTTGCTGGAGCTCTGAAAGATGAGCTGTCCCACATTTCCATAACACCTTTGATTAAATTGTTGCATGGTTTACAAAAAGCCTGGCTAACAATGAGCAGCCCTTCCCATCCTCAGGTAACTTAGGTGAGAAATAAAGAGGAAGCTCTGGGTTTAGGAAATGTGTCTGTGGAGTTTCTGTTTAGCAGTGTGCATCCCCTGCTGCGCTTCCAATCAACAAAGTGCAGCACTGGGAAACAAGGAGAAGGAAATGAGGTTTGGAAATGGAGTGGTTGCCAGTCACCAGTGGTACAAACAGCAAAAATCAGCTCCTGAGCGCAGCTTTGACGCAGCTGTACTTACCCCTTCCAGATTTAATGGCCCAGATGGGGCACAGCCCAGGGAATGAGATCTAGTTTTTAAAAAATATATTTGTTTAACATGACAATCTGTCTTCTAACAAACCCAGCTTAATGAGTCGATGCAGTGAGTCCCTTCTCATTATCTCGTGTTTTGGGAAGGGGCAGCTGGGGGTGGGTGGCAGGGGACACAGACCCACGGAGTGGGAAGCCCGGCTGGCCTCAGAGCAGCTGTGATTTCCTGTGTATCACAAGCCACTACATTTCACCTCATCCCTCCCTGCACTGCACCCTGTCTTTCACTGGAACGGTCATACCACAAATTCAGGCTTGCAGACACCAGAGGAAGAAACTATCAGTTGCTGTCTCCAAGCTGTGCATCCCAAGAGAGTTAGTCTGGAGGTACAGCCCTTGGTACACCAGAAGAATCAGGTCCACATTATCTACTAAGGTGATTAAAATGACATTGCTGAAGGAGTTTGCTAATGCAGTAAGAGTATTACTGCTGGCCCAGTAATGGCTTTCCAAAGAGCAGGCAGCAGAGACTGGTGCACTGTTAGTTGGTGATTAAGGAGAGCTCTGTGGGAGTTTGCAGCTATGATGAGTCTTTAATGCACCAACAGGTAAACTGACACACACTGAGAGAGGAACGGGGCAGGAGGGGAGCAGAGCTGCCTGTGCAGCTGCCTGTTACCCACAACCACTCTTCTCCCAGGATGTTCCTCAGGGGACAATGCTTACACATCCTTACTCTGGATTGTACCTTTCCCTTCTACATATTTTCCTTTGAGGGAGTCTTATAGGTCCTTATCCTGTTTTGCAGACCTTGCCCCTGCTAACTGAGCTCTTCTCAGAGCTGCTGGGTGACGTTTCCTATGCACAGCTGGCTCATGGAGCAAAGTGTGTCCTGGAGCACAGTGCCTGCTCCCCTAGCTCCCTTCCCAAGGTGTGCTTGGAAGCTTGTTGGAGCAGCAATCCACAGACGTGGACTGATTTATTCTTCTCTACTTACAGACACTCTTCTCCCTCAGTCCTTTTCTCGGATACCAGACTGCACTGGAGAAATGCTGAGTGCTTCCTGACAGTTGCTATGACCATAACTAACTATGACTAGACTATAACTCTGCCATCACCTCTTAAATTTATCCTGGTTCCCATATGCAGCAACCAATGGATTTTACCACTGGTAGAGAAAAAAAGTTTAAATAGGTGACTAGGCCACTGTAAAGCCCAAAAAAACCCCAACCAACATCTGTCAGCTTGAAGACTCAAGGTGAGGAAGGGTTGATTCCTTTCATCAGAAAAGGTGGTGCCTCATGAAGCTGAGAATCAAGTGATGCTTTTTTTTTTTTCCCATAAGAGAGTGTAACATCATAGAAAAAAAATCACATCTTTTAACTATTGTGAGAAATCAGCTGATCAAATTGAGCTACTTCATAATTTTGCCGCGGGCTGTGTGCAGGGCTGTTCACTCCCAACAATAGGAAGTGTGTGTCGTAGCCAAGAGCTCTCATACATCCCCATGCCAATGGCTTGAATTAAAGTGAGGGATTTAAAACAAGAAGGAAAAAGTATTTGTCTCATCAGTAACATGCCTCATCAGCTCTCTCTTCCCAGAAGGCAGCCAGGCTGACTCCACAGAGACGGAAAGGCCCCAAACAGGGAAAAGAAAGCCCTAACAATTTCACAGCTACTCACGCAGAAATGCTTCCACATGATACCTGCCTCCCCTCAGAGTCTGACTAGTTTGACCTGCAAAAGTAGCAGAAAAAAAGTTATTATGAAATTCAAGTCTGGACAAGAATTTCCACTTCTTCCATTCTTTTAAGAAGATGAAAGAGAAACATGAAGTTATGGGAAAAGGCACTTTGGTAAATCTCTCTGCAACAAATCCCCCTGAGAAGCTCATAATTGGTAAATGCATTATCCTAAAATCTCAAAGGGCCAAAACTAGTGAGCATCAGAGGAAAGATTGCCCAGGTGTAACACAATGTCTCATCAAAACAGAAAGTCTCCTTCCCTTGTCCCTCCGGCCATCAGCCAGATGTCCTGCTGGCTTTCCTGTCCCCCACCGCAGTGAGGTGAAGGATGGGCTAGAGGCTGATTTCAGACAGTTATTTCCAGGCAACAAAGACAAGAGGTTGCTCACATCCTGCATCCTATGCACCAGGTGAGAGGAAAAATGAAAAGTCTGTAAATAGCAGCTTGGTGGATCATCAGTTCCAAGGAGGTAATTCAGCTCCCTGAGAGGGTTGGGGTTGGTATTTATTTCATAAGGTGATCTCCCCTTGTCTTCCAGGGAGGTGAAACAGATGATGGTGATTCCCGTGGCAGAACACTCTCTCTGGTCCTCCAGGAGCTGCAAACATCCCTGTTCTTATCAGAAAGCGAAAGCAAAGGTGTGTTTTGCAGACCAAAACCTGTTTGGATCATGCAACTGGGTGAAGTGACCCCAGGTTTATCAAGGCACCACCATGGGAGCAGGACACACCCTGGAGCAGGAACTGGCTTGGGCACTTTGAAATGCTGTGTCTTATCAGTAGAGCAGAGTTTAATGCCTGTAAAACCAATAAAATTTGTTAGTGATTAACAGTGTGAACGTGCTGAAGCAAAAAATGTGCTTTGTGTTTTCCAGTCCCATTGTAGACACGACTAAATACAATTTCCTTTTCTGGGTAGTGAGGGTAAGCAAGGTCTTCTTCATGTTTCCAGGAACACAAAGACACTTGCTCATCATTTAGCTTATTGCTGAACCCTGAAATCCAGCTGGAATCTCACCTGGAAAAGAAGCCAGCTCTTACCTCAGGTTAAGAACTTAATAGCAGTAAAATTTTTGAGACAGAATAACTCCAAAGGCCAGAGCTTTCCACTTTTGCACTGAATTGATGGGAAAAACAAAAAATTTCCTCGTTTTCACCCAGACCAAACCTGAAGCACTATGTGCTTTATTAGGGGGAGAAGAGGGACTCCCCTAGAACATCTATGACTGTGCTAAATTTGGACTCTCCAGTCCTGGCACACCAGTGTGGTCACTCTGTGTCCTCCACAGCCAATTTGTCCCTGTGCTGGTGCCTCGGTGGGTGCAGAACCAGGGGATGGCCTGCAAGAGAAGTCATGGTAGATGTGTTTTAGGATGCCCCAGAAGGACTGAACACCCTTAGAAGTCTCACTCCTCTCCAAAGATACTTACAATAAAACCATATGCATCACTCTTGATTTTGAATATCATTATTGGTTTTAAAAAAAAAAAGGGGGGGGAGGTAATTTTATTACTCTTATGGTATGTTTTCCATTATTTGCATAATTGCTTAATGCTAATAAGACAATTAGCAATTCTTACAGCTTAATAATTAACCAGCAATGACTGGGCTATTGTAGCTTAATTAATTTTTAAATTGTTGCTGGGGATCTTGACATTTTTTGCCAGTATCTTCTTGTGTTAGAGATGGTGTTCCTGCAAACAGGCTGATACCAAAACACCACCAGCAACACTGAACAGGCATGTTATTATAGAGGTCTCCTGATTTTAAAATGATGGGAAATTTCAAGCTCTATCTTCTGCTACTTTAGGGGCAAATTATCTAAATACAAGGAGAGGCGACACAGAGATCAGTCCACCTTAGACAAATGCTACCTCTATAGCAGCCAGGCTACTTAGCTGGCATGGGGCTGGCTTTGAGCCTCCTAAAGTTAACAAAAGTCTTACCATTTTTCAGTTTTTAGCAAACAAGTCCTTGAGTTAAGTGTGAACCGTACTGTCCTGAACTGTGGTATGGCCAGAAGGAAGTTAATTGAGGGCAGGCAGGGCCAGGACTGCATTTGCCACTGATGGAGGTCACAGACGAGGGTGGCTGGAGGAAGAGGATGGCAGAGCCCCGGGGAGCAGTCCTGGGAATAGGCTTTGCTCACAGACATGAGGTAATGGAGTTTTCCTCTCCTTTTTTTATTTTGCACAAGACTTTTTGCCTACTGCTCCTTGCAAGGTGAAGCTTCTCTTTACCCTTTCTCATTTCTCATGGTGGCACAACATCAGCCTTTGCCATGAAATCCCAGTTGGTGCCTGTTACCTGTGCACTTGTGCTGTCGATGTAGCAGGTTGGGCAGATTTGCCCCTGAGNGCTGTTACCTGTGTACCTCTCCCTGCACTTCTGCTGTCGATGTAGGTTGGGCAGATTTGCCCCTGAGCTCAGTGTTGGGACTCATCCAGCTCCCAAAGCCAAGCATGTGCCAGAGGCAGCAGCCACTGAGTCAGGAACAGGCAGGCACCTCCCTGGTTAGTCATGCCCTGCTCATGGCCAAATTCACATGGTGCTCCAGGATACCCCTCACGGTTCCTGGGATGCACAACCTTGCCCAGAGCTGTGTCAAAAAGCCACAAACCTCCAGGACACCGGGCACAAGTGAGGGGCCACAATTCCAGCCACACAGGGCCTGGCAGGTACATGGTGTGGCCAGCTTAGAGATGCCCACTTGTGCCCAGCTGAGCAGAGGAGGTCCATCATGTGCATGCTGGACAAAAACCAGCCTTGCCCTTAGCTGGGTACAGCCACAGGACGAGAAACAAACCTCTGGCCAGTTTTCTCTTCCCCATCATGCCTCCCTCTACAGCTGGAATGGGATTCCCACTGTATCTGAGAAGACAAAAAGCCTCCCCACGAGCCAGTGTTAAGCACATTTCCCAGCCCCAGACACCAGCTCTGGCAGCCCAGTTCTCTTAAGAAAGCTCTTGACTACAGGAGATCATGGTATAAAGTTGTCTAAGCAGGGATTTTGCAGCAGTTTGGGATGTGCTGCCTGTAAGGCAGGTGGGAGTAGTGCTGTGCCCTGGGTGAGTCATGGGCCACATAGGCTTGGCCAGGAAAGACCCTGCAAACCTCCACACTGCTCCTCTTCTGATCAAGGCACAAGCTCTTGAAGATGCAGAAGATGGCCCCAGCCCCGGGAGGAGGCTGGGAGAGCCATGAAGGGTGACACTGTCAGCTCAGCCAGGATGGGAGGAGAGGAGGTGCTCAGCCAGGCAGAGATGGAAGTTACGGAGCGCAGATTACAGACAGGCAAGTGGCAGGGCATCAGTACCACTGTCACCAACCATTTGAGAGCTGTCACGGCTGCCTTCCCCGACAGCAGGGATGGGCTCCTGCCCTGAGCTGTCTCCACACAGCCAGGCACACCCTGACAGCCCTGTTTTCAGTGCTGATCTGGTTTTGATGATGTGCTTCAAGCCAAGGCAACCTGCTTAGCTCCACCGGGTCCGAGCAGAGTGACAGCAGAGAAAATGCATTGTGGAAACCTTCAACACAGCAAAAAAGGAGAGATCAACAAATCACAGATGATGACTTTAGTACTGGGAGATTTATGGGGAGTCTCAGTTCTGCAGAGTTTAACTTTCACCCACATCATCTCTGTTTGACTTCATTTCCGGATCTCCCAAAAGATGTTTGCTGCTGCTGCTAAAGAGATGCTCCTTCCATCTTCCCAGACACATCCCTTTCCACGCAGCTCTGCAAAACCTGTCTGTTCTGGACTGAGGGGTCATGAAGTAGTTCTGCCAACACCCACGCACTCCCTGCTCCTGTGACCCAGGCATCCTGGAGGTCTGCTCACCACAGGCATTGCCAAACAGACACAGGACAATTTGGGACCAACCACATTGTTTGGTTTTGCCTAAATGTTCCTAGCTGCAGCCCCAGAGTGGGAGTTCTGGAAAGCCCCAGCTGCAGAGAGGATCTTCACTAAAGCACCACTATTGTGTTTGACTCACTGTTTTTGCGCAATAACAGTCTTGAGATATTTTCCTTGCTCCTTGACTCCAAATCCTGTAAAAAGCCCTTTTCCAGGAAGTCCCACAAGTTCCCAGCTGCTCTAGGCCTACAGGAGCACCAACAGAGCCACCTCCCTGCTCTGAGAAACTGTGCAGTGCCTTAATGATGTGTGATAAGGGACTAAGGTAAGGGTTCCCAGTGAGATTACTGGCTCCCCTTGGACAGGCGTTAATCCTGCTGTCACTGAGCCCCTCAGGAAACCCATTCCACTGACTTGATCTCCTTCAGCTGTTCCTCCACATAATTTATATGTAGCTAATTGCCACAGTAGTGGCTCCGGATGCGAAGCAGATGCTGCTGAGGAAAAGAGCATGTTGCATCCATAACTGATGGCTCTAATCTCTGTTTAAAGACAAGGCTACTTAAGAGTTGATGGGAGGTTCAGTTCTCCCCCTTTTCTTCTCCATCTCTCTGCAAAGCCAGCTGGACATTCATTCATATTTTGACACACCAGCTAAAGTGCTCAGCTGTGGTATTCCTCATGTGCAAGAACAGACAGTATTTCTCCACCCAACCACCTATGAGGTCACAACTGTCCCTGCCACCAGCAAGGAGATATAGATAAAATTCCTCCAGGATGTTTGTCTTTAGCATATTACAGAGTTTCTCTACTAACAAGTGGAGCACCAGAGGAATAGAGACAAATGACATGAAAACAAACTGGTGATTAGAATTAAGGGAGGCTGGAGAACAAGCAAAGAGAGCAGTAATTTCTCTGGAGCAGGGGAAAGGAAGGTTTTGGCCCCAGCCTTTTGTCCTCAAATGACAGCTGGCAAATGAGCCATCACCCCTGTCTGCAGGCAAGGACCAGAGAGCAGTGGTCAGAAGAGTCACAGGGAGAAATGGCAGATCCCAAAGAGGAAACCCAGCTGCTTGTTCAAAGACTCCACTGTGACAGTGGCCAGCTGCTGGGATGTTTGCAGATACACCAAGAAGTTTGTTTTATTTGGTTTTAAACAAAAGTTTTCTAAGGAACCTCTTTAAAGTCATCCTGTCAGCAGTTGGTGCTGACCCAACTCATCCATGGTACCCCACTGACCCTTCCAAATCTGCTCCATTTCTTGCATATCCTGTAAAAGGCCAAGACAGTTCTGGGAGCACTTGGCCATGGAGACAGGTCTTCCAGAGGTGATTTGTCTAGAATAACAAGAGACTGAAGGACAGGGGGAGAGGGATGTCAAGCTATGCCTAAGGAAGCAGAGAAGCACAATGGAAACAAAGAGAATTTTAATTATAAAATAAAAAAAATAAAACACTCACCCACCACAATAACGAAAGTGGTCTCTCCCCCTGCACAAATCTGCAGAGAGTGCAGACACTTCAAGTGCAAGGGCCATCACTCACTCCCTTCTCTCCCAGCAGCTCTGCCTTCTTGGAGAGACAAAAAACCCCAAACAACAAACGACAGCCACTGCCCCAAGACCCCATGGAGGAAGTGGTCCCTGTTTGGCACAACGTTCAGGAGATTTTTCTCCCACAATAATGGCATCTTAGCCAGCCAGATTGATCCTGGCCCCTTTCTGATCTTCAGTCAGCATCCTCTCCTTTTCCAGCACAGGCTGTGTGCACTGACAGTCCAGCACGTCACCTCTTTGATCCTCCAGCACATGGGTTGCAATACGCTGTTCTTCTTACAGGGCTGTAATGCAGCTGATGAATCCATTAAATTAATTCCTCTGGAAGTGAAATTCCCAGAACCACATGTTCATATCATGGCTTCCATGTGCAGAATCTTCAAGGCCTCTGAGATCTGAGAGCTGGTGTCGATCTGGCCGTACATGCCCACCAGGAAGGCTCTGTGCAGCAACACTGCTGCGTGCTCTGGGGAGGGGAAAGGCAGAGTGAGGACTGCCCTGAGGGCTCCATGTGGGAGCAAGAGCAATCCACCAACAACCACTGGGTAAGCATTTGCAGCTACATGAGAAATCTCTCCTTCCATAAGAACACAGCACAATCCACCCTCTAACAGCTCCGTGGGTTTGTGATCATGTGAGAGGTCACGACTCAGAGAAAACTGTAAGGGAGACAAATCTGCTTCAAGGAAGCTCCCCTTGTCTCTACGACAGATCCCCATTCTGAAGCTCAGCCCAAAGCTACTATTGGTATTGACAGCCTGATCTAAGCAACAGCGATCCTTGGCAACTTCCCAGGGGAGCTGTTCCCAGCACAGAACCCCAACTTTGACCCTTGTGAGGCCAACCGTGCCCCAAAGGTGGCAGATCTCCACTCACCTTGGCAAAGGAGGGTGTATTCAGGCAGGTTCCTCAGTGCTGTCTGCACCACCTCGAAGTCTCGGCTGCCCAGGCAGTACATGTAGGTGGGCAGGAAATCTGCAGCAATGCTGGGGATGAAACATGACAGTGTCAGTACAGCCCAGATCACCCAACCAGCACAGCCTCAGTTCCAGGGGTGCTCACCTGGGGTTGTTCTGAATGGAGCGCAAAGCCAGGCTGAAGGCCAGGTTTCGGCAGGAATCCTCTGATGAACTCATCAGCTTCTGCAGGTTTGTCTGAAAGATGGACAAATGTGGATCAGGGGGCCATTGAGGGAGCACAAACTCCTCAGATTGGCATTACCTCCCCTCCGCACCAATCCAGCCTAACACAAATCCAGCAGGTACTGGCTGACCCTAGAAATCCCTCTTTGTAAGACGGATTATCCTGGTTTTGAATACTTTAAAGTACCCCTCTGTAATCTTATTTCATGTGGGACAGCTGAGTTTTTCCCTAGTTTCCAGCTTTTCCAACTGAGCTGTTCTGTTCTCTCCTTGCCCTGGGAAGAGGACAGAGGGTTAATTCTTTCTGTGACATAAAGTAGATGATGGTTGACCCAGTATGCAGTGGAGGGAAATACTGCCTGCTCTCAGCAGGGCTAACTGAGGACACATTTCTCCTAAGGTGCTGCAACAACCACCCAAAAAGCAGAAGGGTAGTGTTTAAGCTGGCTGTGCAACACAGACTCTGGTGAAAAGAATCTCTTCCTTCCAGGGGCAGTTTGAGACACCAATACTCACAGCAAAAAAGGCAAGAATTTCTGGCCTCCGTCTGGACATCTCATCGATGTCTGTCAGCACCTCCAGGATGTCTGCCAGAAGATACAGGTTGAAAAGGTGACTTGATCCAGCAAAGAATCTTTTCTTTTTCCCCACAAACCAATCTCCCAAGCCGTTAATACAGAGATACTGTAATAAAGGCAGTTCTTCAAAAAGGAGGAGACCAGGGACGTGCCAGATCAGCACATCCCAGCCTGCCCAGGCAGAGGAAAGAATGCAATGGGGTGAGAGGTTTCAGTTCCAGAATACCTTCTTCTGTAACTAAAGACCTTCACAGAGTGTCTCTTTACAAAAACAGGGTCCGGGCAGGACTTTTTTTGTCCTATTCTACCTTGGAAGGAAAACTGTCACAATTTAGTTTTAACACTGGACACCTGTAATTTCAGAGGATCTTTGGAGAAAATTATTGTTCAGATATGCCAGGTTAACACGGTTTTCTTCCATGAAGGCCATTTGGGGATTTCTAACAAATCTTGCTTCTCATCAGTTTGATATTTCATTCCTATCAGCACTTCAGACCTGGCTCAAACTGTAGCACTCCTTGATTTACTCACACTATCTCCCAAAATGCCTAAAGATCCCTGAAAAGCCACAAACCACAGGCCACTGAAGTACTGCTGAGCTAAGTGATAACAGAATCAGAGGAAGCCTCTGTCACAGAATCACAGGAGGTTATGGACAAATTAATCCAAAAATGGAACAACATCCTAACTGCTGGTGACTTCCAAACACAAGATTGACACAGGAAACCAGGCTGCTGCTGACAGATAAGTAACAAGGTTGACAAATGTCTGCATTTGCCCTGTGTCTTTGCACAGCTCTGCAGGTCCTCACTCACCCTCCACTGTTTGGCCTCTGGAGAGCCTCTTCATATATGGGGCCATTTCAGCTGGCGTGAGGGGAGTGAAGAGGGACACGCTGACGAGGGGGAGAGAGCCAGCAGCTGCTTCATCTGTGGGGGGAGAGAGAGAGAGCAGGGCACTCCTGAGAGCCTGTGGACTGGCTGTATTCCCTACCAGGGCAGTGCTGTATCATGAGCCACCAGCAATTCCTGGCTCTCACACTGCCTCTAATCTCACTGCACCTCCTGTCACCTCCTCAGCTGACACTGAGGAGGAAGCTTTGCAAGCTCTTTTAATATTGAATGATTTTTCCCGTGCAAGCTGTAAACAGTGGAAGAGTGGATGTACCCTTATAGTCCTCCAACAGGTCAATCCTTAAGTGTGGATTAAAAGGGCAAAATCCACAACCAGGAAACTCACCCTTGTTAAGGGCTGTTCTTCTGCTCCAGTAATGATATCACTGGCAGGAAAACAAATGAACCCATCCCAGATACTGGTTCCCAGCTGCTGAGCATACAAGTGCCATTCTCCACTCTAAACACATTGAGCTGTTCCAAGAACAAGCACAGCATACACCCCACAAAAACACCTGTTCTCCAAAATAGAGAGAGGTTCACGAGCTGGAGTAACTCTTCCCCCAGGCAGACTCACCATCCTTCTCTTCATCAGAGCCCCTGTCCAAGATGCCACTCTTACTAGGCAGACTCAGCCCAGCCAGGAGGGACTTCAGCATTGCTAGGTCACTGTTGTCTGATGACAGGTCACTGGGAAAAAGAGGTGGTGCGTTTGGCTTTCAAAAGCAATAAAGGCATGAGCACAAGTAACAGCACAGATATGTACACTGAAACAAAGAGCTTCTCAGAAGCAGGAACAAGGTTTTTCCTTTCTTCTTAACTGGAACTCAAATGCTTTTTCCCCACATATCTGCAGGGAGGACCCTCCAACTGCCCCTCTGGAAGGGTTGCAGGACATTATAAAGACTTAATATGCTGTTTAGCTATTATGTGAGTTAAAGTCATTATGTGACTTCCTTGGGCTCAGTTTTCACCTATAAAAAAAGAGATATGCTGCTCATCTCAATAGAGACTTAAGGGAGCCAAGGGTGAAAAAAGTGCCATATTAGCAGCTACTCTCTCACATCCTCTGGCTGTCTTCTGTCTGATTAGCTCCTGGCAATCTGACTGTGCATGGGCTAACAGGCATAAGGAAGCTTACTGGAGTGGATCCGAGTGCTTCTGCAAGAAGGAGACAGCTGCTTGGGCATTGCATGTGATGTACTTGTGGATGAACTGGACAAACTTGCTGATGAAGGCAGCCAGGTGCCGCGAGGATTTTCTGTAGTTCTGGGAAAGGATCAAGAAGGTGAGAGTTAACAAAAAAAACCCACAGTAATGCACTGCCCCATCCTGCACCTCCGGGTACCAGGGAGTGGTTTCTTGATCTCCTGCCTCCTCTTCAAGCTCTCCAAGGTACTTAATGCACTTTTTTGTTCTTAGGAATTTAGGAAGGCTTTCCTTTCAAATGAGAAGAGCCGAGGTTGGCCCTGTGTTACACGAGCTTCCCCATCTAGTGGCCAGCAGCAGGCACACGGAGGGAAGCAGGGATTTTCCTACCAGCAGCAGACGGATGAAGGACAGGAGACAGTCCCAGAGTGCCGCCTGGTGCTCGTTCTGGAAGACCTGCGGCTGGAGCAGCTCCAGGATCCCCAGGACGTGGATGAAGAAGGTCAAGTGGTTCTGCTGCCTGAACTCCTGGAAATTGAGGTGAACGCGGCCGTGCAGCAGTGCTGCAATCATTGGCAAGTGCCTGAAACAAAGAATAAGAAAATACAGGTCTAGATCTTCCAAGAGAGTTACACGTTACCTCAGTTCCTGGAAGGCAAAATCCCTTATCCTCTCTCAGAGTCCTGGACTTGACCCCTATATCCATGGACTCAGCAAGCCCCATTTTCCACCCATATTCTGTTCTCTAGTCTCCGATTCCAATATTGTTTCCTGACAGACACAAGGTGCTGCCTCATTGTAAGAGATGTAACTCTGCTGCCTTTTCTCTTGACTTCTGTACGTGAAGGTGAATTCTCTCACCATCATTGTGATGGCTGCAAGTTTGTTCCCTTTCTAGGACAAGGGTGGATGCTTTTCAACAAGCCACACACAGGGAGAGAGAGGTACCTAAGGAGGAGGATGGGATGAGCCACAGCCAACTTCCTGCAGGCCATATTGGCATCCCACACGCGGCTTTCCGACGACTTGGAGTCATTGGTGTCTGCGAGGAGGTTAATGAATCTGTGAACCAGGGCATCAAGCTGGAAGAAAAATAATGAGCAAACTGTTAAGAAGTTTAATGTACAACTCAGCCTCTGGCTCTCCAGCAGTGTTTCCCAATTCCTTTCCAGCTACACAGGGGAGTTAACATAAATTATTATCAGGTAGAATCTGTGAGTAGATGCAGGGTTCCAGCTGGCACGGTATCTGAAGTCCACAGTCCCTACAGACATCAAAGCAGGATCAGATGCCTGCACACTTGTGCCTTACAGAAGCCTTTGGCACACAGAAGCTTGTGGAACTTATGCTACTTTATAGAAGGACACCGCAAAATAAAACACTCTAGAGCTCTCTGCTCTGGAGAGTGCAGGGAGGGAAGGGGTAACAGAAGAGCAAAATAAAGAAACCAAAGTCATCCAGAAGGCTTTTGCCAGTCCTTGCCTTCTAAACAGGGCATCAAGGGAGCATCCATTTGGCACACACAGCTGGGAAGGAGCTTCCCTGTGCCTCGAATTTTACCTTGCAAGTGCTGCTGTCCCTGGTTCCTTCGCTGGTAAGAAGCATCTCAGGCATAGGCACAAGGAGCTCAGGTAGTTGCAGGTATATCTGCAGCAGAAGGTCCTGGCAGCATTTCCCCACAGAGCTAAAGGAAAAAGGGTGATGTTAGCCACTGGATACTAGTTTAGTTGAACCAGCAAACATCCCAAATCCATCACATTACTAACAGCCTTCCTACACGTGGCAAACAGAGCATGTGAAAACACAGACACTACTAATCTCAACTAGTGTTTTTTAAGCCTTTGCTTCTTTTGAATGACTCAAATAATTAACTTTCTATAGGGATCCATCCACAGTCTAGAAAACTGCATTTCCAAAGGGCACAGGACAAGAAAGCTCTGCTTACAATCTCCAGTGTGGAGCTCCTGCACGTGGTACTCATGGTCAGGCCCATCTCAATTGGAAAAGAAATCAGAACCACAACTATTCAGACTGGCCAACATGTTCTCTACACACCTGAAATCCCTGCAGATCCCTGGCACAGTCTGCACTGGGAGGGAGGAGAAAGCAACAGCAACTGAGGTTACTCAGAATCTTTCCTAATATCATCACAAGCAGTGCTGGAATTAGGTCAGTTCCTTTCACTGCCACAAAAACATCATCTTCCTGTTCTTTCCACAGTCCTAAAATAGCTGTTAGGAAACAATCTGGTCTCTATTCAGCTTTGAAAGCAAGTCAGAAGCAGGATGTATTATAAGCAGTGACTCAAGGGATGAGTAGACAAGAAATCCCACGTTAGGAACTAGTAATTAAAAATAACCATTGCCTTAAAGAAAGAAAAAAAAACCCAAGCATGTAAAGAATTTAATTCTGAAGTCCTAAAAGCAGAAGTGCCCTTAAACTTCACTTTTGAAGTCACTTTTCTGGTCTGAGTACCACTTGAAATCACTTGTTATTCCCCCAAACCTGGGGGAGGACAGTGTGCACTTTTCATACAGGCTCTGGAACATGATATTCTTAACGAAGACATACTGGCAAGTCTCATCATTACCTGCCTGCCTGTGCCCAACAACTACAATTCCAGCAGACAATGCTCCTCATTTGGAGCCTCACCTGCTTCCCCACTGCTGGATGCAGTTGGTCAAATATTCTGTTACTTTTTTGATGTTCTCAAGGTCTCCATGAGAACAACTGAGTAACAATGGCAGCCGAGACTGGATAAGTGTGCAGGAGGCCTCGTCAGTGTTCTGGTATCTGGTCTCTGCTTCAGCCAGGATCAGCTCCACCATGCTGACCAATTCTGATGCCTTCAAGTGGAGCACGAATTCCTCACGGCGCTTCTGTAATGCAAGAGAACACCCCAAATGATTCCACACCAAATCCCAAAATCCTTTGTTCCTTCTAGTCAAGCCTTCCCCAAATGGAATGGAACATCTCAGAATCAGACTGAAGAATGGCCCCATATCTAGAGCTCTGAAAGCATCACACTCCAAAATAAAACCTCTTTACCCCTCCTCTACCTTCTTCATTTACTTCCATCTCAGGGTATGTGATGGGTCAGAAATCATAGTTCAGACACCAAAGCAACAAAATTCTGTGGAGAAGAAACACAGCCTCCTTTTCTTCGTGAAATGGCAATTATCCCATGCGAGGTTTTAGCTTGCTTGCCACTCTAGCTTTGTGCCTCTACCAGATATTGTGGCAATTGCTGCAGGGGAAATGCCAAGTGGGCAAACTTTGTGTGTTCCTATCAGCTTTCTGGACTCTAAATTGTCACTGTAATATGTAACATAGCAGAGCAGCTAAGTAACCAGCTGAGGTACAGGCAGCAAACTTGGCAGGCTGCACCTGAATCACTCCAGCCACCTCTTGGCCATGGAAAAATCAGGAACTGTGAAAACATTGCCTCTCACTCCATCCAGAGAGGAATCTTGGAAGAACTGAACCAATACCTGAGGAGTTCTCTGGTCCCTTCCCTGCCAGATCCGAGGAATGTGAATACAGGCCCACAAGAAATCCAAGGATGCAGTGGGGTCAAACCTGCCAGAAGACAAAAGAAGACAGATTTGCAATTAGAGTCAACACAGCCCTCAGGCAGCACACAAACACATGGAAGCATTACTAAACATGATGAGTGCTGTGATGAAAGAAACATCTGCAAATGTAAAAATAGGATCTATTAACTCCCAAGAAGGGGGCTGCTTCTGTTCCCAGATTATGACTAAATATTTGTTGCAATAAGCACAGCGCAGGGTGCAGTGCAGAACAAATGACACTCAGCAAGTGCAGGGGCTACGTGGAGCCTTGCACCAAAGCTAGGAGTTGGTCATCAACACAAACAGTTGCTACAATCAGACCAATCACCTTACTGTCCCAGTGTGTGGAATATCCTATCACAGCTGTTACCTTGAACTGAGAAATTAATGTAATTTTGAACAAGAAATCAAGAATAAAACATAAAACTGAAATACTACCAGTTTTAGAAGTATGCTGTTATTAGGTGTTAGCATTTCCTGGTCCACAACCATGACAAGTTTAAGCATAACACTTCTGCAGTGGCATTGCAGTATTTAAGAGCTGTGTATAGACACTTAGAGCTAGAGCTGCTGCAGAGATCAGAACTGAGAGCCTGATTCATGAAAGGGTTAGAGAAAGACTGGAAATGGAGTTTAGTACAACCAAAAGATCCATCAGAGTCTCCCCAACTACAGAGACAGCCCTCAGTTCGCTATCCAAGACATCCTGCAAATCCTGTATTCATAAAGATTATCAACAAGGGCAATGCAAGATGGATTACCCACAATTAGCACTTCCTGTTTAGAGCACAGACAAATCTTTATGTGCTGCTTCCATCAAACAGTAGGTAGTATTTACATCAAGGTATACAAATCAGCAGGACTGAAATCAGCATCCTTCTCACAAAGTCTGTTTTTGGCTGACTTACATCTCCTGGCAGACACATCGTGAACATGGCAGGTCTTGTTCTCTCTCAGACAGACAGAGTTGCCCAACTCAATCCCTTGGCTAGGCCTGAAAAACAAGGCTCACCTTTGCTCCCTGTTCCTGCCAAGCAGTAGCCTGATGCACTGGTGCAGTGTGGTCCAGCTGGACTGGTGAGTCAGAAGAGCCAAGAGGTATGGGCGGAAGGAGGGCACCTGGGACCCTGCCTGGAAGCACCAGGAGAGGAAGAGATTAATGAACAGATCCTGGTAGCGAGGTGGATGTAAGAGATGCCATGTGTGCTGCAGAAGGATGACAAGCCAGGCAGGCAGACAGCACATGGATTTAGGGACATGGCATCAGATGTGAAATTCAGTTTCAGCCTTCGGCATGGCACTTTGGGCAAGCTATAGATCTGCCTGCAAAAATACCAACAAAAACACAGCTGGCTGGGTTGTTATGGGACTGTGTTGGGTGTGTAATGCACTTTCAAGTCCTTAAAAGAACACAGCTGAATAAATATAAAGATGAGAGGAAACATAAGCCTTGCACTGGGAAATGTGAGCCTTGCACAGAACTGTCTTCTTAGTCAGCCTGTACTGCTTTGGAATTCATACAGTAACCTGTGGCAAAACATAAAACCACCCCTGACCCTGTTTCCAGGTGCAGATCTGCACCCCAGAAAGTCATTTCAGCACAGCAGTCCCTCTGCCCAACAACTCTTACTTTGTTCCAGGAGAACAGTAGCTTCTGCTGTAGATCAGGGCAGCTGCTGATGACCTCTGGGTCCAGCATCTCCAGCCAGTCATTGAGAAGGCCAGAGGCAGGCCCTGGCCAAGCTGATTCAGCACTGTGGACAAAGCAAGGCCAGTGTCACTGATGATACCAAGCACCCAGACCTGCCTGTGAATTCCCATCATTGCCTTGGCTCACCTGCAACTCTCCATCTCCTTCTTTACTGGTGTTTCTTCTTTGTCCTGGAGCAACAAGGAGCACACCACAGCAATCGGTTTCATGGCAGGACACCTGGCAGTGGTCTCAACAGTAGCTGAGAAGAGGACAGTCAGGAGCTCCTCCAGGTACGGAGAGTGGGTTTCAATCAGACCTTGAAGGACTGGCAGAGGGAAAAAGATGCCACTCATTAACTTCAGGATGTGGTGAAAGGTATGGAACCTTGCAAGTATTATTCCTGATAGCCAGGCTCAGTGAGGAAGAGGGAAGCCATTTTTTATCTGGGACAGTAGGCTTCCATTTCTTTATTTTTAAGTGGAAACCAACAGTTTGCTCAGAGACTTAATCCCAGCCTCAGATCACAGTTTATAAACCCACATACAGTGGGGGAAAGGAGGTGATGCAAGACAGAGCCAAGCTTAGATCAGTTTACATTTTCTGATCCAGGGAGAAGGCAGATTCCCACAGCCTGCACAAGAGGCATTCCCTTGCTGAGCTGGAAGTTCAAGCTGCTGCTGCAAAGAAGAGGAGCAGAAGGACATCCATACCTTTGCTGATGAGCTCTGGCTCCACATTACACTTCTCTCCTGATTTCAGGGTTGCAATGATGGCACAGACCGTGGAGCTGATCAAGTCAGGGTCACGACGGAAAGAAAGAGCTTCTGTGAGGTGCAAGAAGCCACCTCGAACTGCAACGAAATCACAGCACTGGCATCACAGGGACAAGCCAGCCCCACATCAGGCTTCCCTCCTACAGATCCCCCATGTGGCTCCAGGGCACAACTACTCAAACATACAAATATTCTACTGTCATTTATGGCCACCACAACCCTTGACAGCTCTCCTGCACGTTACATGTGGGTAAGAGAAAGCTCTGTAACCACAAACCCATTTCCATGCCCAAGCTCTCTGTTAAGACTCCTGCTCCCAAGGGAGGGCAGATGATCAACAACTCTACAAGTTACAACGTGACCTTGTTCCAAAAGCATTCCTGCATGCTCATCTACCAAAACTACAGCTCACACAGAATTCCTGGCCTGAGAAATTAGAAGTTTTCCTTGGGAGATCTGTGGAGCTTGGTGAGATGCTACCAGGTGTCTACTGCAAGCCCCCAGAGCTAAGGCACTGGTTCACACCCTCAAGGAGTACCTGCAGCACAGAGTACTACCTTTGTTACTCCTTACATGGGAGGAGTAACACATGTCTAAAAGGCTGCCCATGACACTTCCTGCTCCAGCAGCAGCTTTGTTTGTCTCCTTCTTGTCCCACTTTGTCCCCTCTGAGTCCCATAAGATGCCCAGCACCAGTACCATCACTGATCCTGTGCCTTGAGGAGTATTGCACAGCAAAGGCCTTCAGCTGAGCTCGCAGAGGACCATCTTCCACGGCGGGGTTCTCCAACCACTGCAGCATTTGCATGAGCACTTTGAAGAAGAGCGAGGAGAAGGCAGTGTCCTGTGGCATGGAGCGCTGCAAAGGAATTCTTTACAGTGAGGGTGGTGAGGCACTGGCAAAGGTTGCCCAGAGGTTCTGGGCTCCCTGTCCCTGAAAGTGTTCAAGGACAGGTTGGACAGGCTTGGAGAAACTTGGTCTAGTGTAAGGTGCCCCTGCCCATGGCAGGGGAATTGGAACTAGATGATCTTTAACGTGCCTTCCAACCCAAACCATTCTATGACTCTATGAATTAGATTTCATCTCTCAAACTGTCTGCAAACACCCAGGCTCATACGACATGACCAACACCACAAAACAGCACAGACTAGAGATCCCAAAACCAGCAGAGACTTACAGCTGTAAATCCAAAAAATTGTACCAGTCTAGATAAAGTCCACCTAACCCTGCAGGTAATCTCAGCAGTGCTAGGCTCATGTAGCCAGCCTACCTGAGCTGAGCATTACACAGGTGTGCACACAGCAGAGCAGATGCTGATTTCCCATTTCTCCCTCCCTCACCCCTCTTTATGAAACGCTCCCAAAGCCACTCACGTGGTACTGGTAGAGCTGGCGCATGAGAGGGCAGGAGATGAAGTGGTGGCGGTGCATGGCCATGACCAGGGCACCGCTGTGCGCTGAGTTGAGCAGGGCGGCCACCGCCTGCAGCAGCCGCGTCGCCATCCCGCTGGCCGTGACCCCTCCAGCTGTGACCCCTCCGGCCGTGACCCCTCCGGCCGTGACCCCTCCGGCCGTGACCCCGCTGGTCGCCATCCCGCTCGCCGCCATCCCGCTGGCCGGTGCGGTCCCTTGGCGGATGTGAGCCAGCTCCTGCCCCAGCGCCTGCTGCAGTGCCAGGGCCAGCGGCCGCAGGCTGGAGTTCTGCCACCGTGGGTCTGGGGTCAGTGGGAAAAGCTGGGGGGATACAAGAGGGAGTACATTTATGACAGACAGTGAAAAGGACTTGCTGTAGCATGAACACCCTGAGGAAGACAAGTGGGTTACCTTGTACAGTTACACTGACTGTGGGCTAACCGGAACCTTCTGAGACAACTTCTTCTGTATTCTAGAGCCTGGCACATGAAAATAAGCAGCATCTCTGCAACCCCAACATGACTAGCAACACTGACACTGCAGGGGAATCCTACTACCCAAATACCAACAACCAACTTGGCCAATTAATTCCCTGTAGGCTCCTTCTGGAGTCAATAGAGGGAGGGAAGCTCCATAAGCAGACAAGCCAGAGTACAAATGCTGTTTGCACACAGCTTTGCTGCCAAGGCCCTGTGAGCATTTCACAAATCCTACCTCCACTGCTGAGAGGAAAGGCACTATACACAGAACAAACAGGGTGTAGAAGCAGCAACACGCTAGTAGGTACTGATAGTACTAGGCACGATCAAAAGCCACATCACGTTCCAACTACAAGAAAAAATTCCTGCCGCTATCAACTCCGCCAGGCTGTAATGGCACAGCCTCCTTGCATCAGGGCTTTCGTATTTATTGCCTGCAAACACTGAAGGGTAAGGGGTCACAAAATGCAAGTATAAGAGATGGATTCTGTAAAGCTGCTGCAGGGAAGGAGCTACTCAGCTGGAGGTGGTAACAGTACCTGCAGAAAGATGCCTGCCAGATCATCTTCTGGGCCCAGAACACGGACCTGGCTCAAGGCCCGGATCCGGCTCTGACTTTGAGAGTTTTCAGGACTAGATTTTGACCTTGCAGTCTCAGCACTGTCTGTAAAAGGAATAAAAGGAAAAAAATGAAAATGCTGTTATGGTAGCTAGCATCTGGAGCCCCAACACCAGATCACCTTCAGCTTTACAGTCTCTAACTACTGAGGAATTCAGCAGCTTTTCTCCTGAGTCCAAGCAAGACCTATTTTTCCATATCACTCTGAAAAACTCAATGTAATAAACTCCAAAAATATTGGAATTTCTCCCTTTGCCAGAAGCAGAAAACTCTAGGAAGGACTGGTGTGTATTGCAAGATGACTGCTTGTGAAGACAGCACTGCCTGTTCTTCTCAACAGCAACAAAAGAGGGAAGTTTGGAAGATGACTTTGATATTTAGGCTATCCCGGGCAGTACCTCGGCGGGCTGGTAAGGAGGCTGTAAGCAGGGAGTGGAAAGTCTGGCCTCCTGTTGCTCCTCTCTCATGTTGAACCTCCACAAGGTGAGCCATGTAGTCTGAAAAAAGGAGGAAATAAGAGCACATCATCATCTTGCCCTCTTCAATAAAGCAGGGCAGAACTGGGTGTTGGTACAGCTCCCACAGACAAGAGAGTCTGCTGTTCCTATGGACTTCATAAACATGATGCCTTGAAAACTTTGTTTCTATTACAAAGTACCTTCCAAACTACTTTTTGACTCTACACTCCAAAAAATCCTTCTCTATTTTGGGAAATACAGCCAAGGGCCACCCAGGTGTCTACAGTGACAACAAGCTGCCAAAGCAGCTTGTGCACAAAGCCTGCTGAACTAGCTTGAATTTTTCCAAGGAAGTCACAGGAGATACTCATGGAAACTGTTCAAGAAAAAGTTAAATGCCTAGTCAGCCTCATCTGTAGCTCTTACTCTTGTCCATGATGTTCTGCTCCAGTGTCTGTGGGTCATGAGATACTGCCTGATCCAGGTACTGCAGAAGTTTGCTCATGCTGGAAACTGGGATTCCAAAGGACTGAACAAAGAGAAGCAGCTGCTGTGGCTCCAGGTCCTGCAGGGCTGAAATACACAAACACTGAGTCCTCAGACCTCTGAACTGCCCACGGAGGGTCACCTTTATTACCTGATCTTTATGCTTTTGTCTGGACCAACAGTGACACATTAATGACAGGGTTGCAGAGAGCCTGAAGCCAGAAGTCTGACAGCTGCCTACTATATTTTCTTTCCTCTGCAAATCATTGCCACTTTATTGCATCTTCCAGTTAATTCACTCACTGGCTAATTTGATCTTCTGTTTAATTTTATTAGAACCTCGGTAATGCAATCATTTGTATTAAAAAATAACTTCCACCCTATCTCTTGATGGCTGCAGGCAGGAATTATTGAATAATTCAATCACTGGCTATAGACAGCTGTCATTTAATTAGTAAAATGGGATGAAAGCTCTGAATACCAAGACGAAAGAGAGCACTGATGAGTGGTACGAGGACCAGAGTAACCAGAGGTTTAGCTTACATCCTTCATGCACATCTTTCCACAGTGCTGTGCCAGTTGTCTGGTGACTGCATACCCTAGTTCCATCTGAATTGTTTTACGAGGGATGGAACCTCAATTCAGAGTCCCCCATCCCTTTAAAATACACAAAGTGCAACACTCATTCAGACTCACTCCACTTCTTTAAAAGCAATAGTAACACATGGCTCCATCCAAAGGCATCCAAGTAGGATGGCTGGGTACACCAGAGCAGGGAAACCTCTCCCTCTCCTGTCAGCAGGGTCTGAAACACCAAAAAATGTGCCACAGGCTCACCTGCATCCACGAGACGTGGGACCTCGGAGCGGATCATCCGCAGCTTCAGCCAGTCAGGGAGCAGCAGAGCCTCCTCAGAGGTGTCAACCAGAAAAGCAGTGGGAAGGGGCTTTTTCTCCGGGAACCATATGTCCAGTAAGGTGTAAAAATCACCATCCCCTGCTTAAGAGTGGATACAAAATTATTTCCCATGTTCACAAGCACCTAGAGCACCCTGCCCTTCTCTATCAATACAGCAGAACACACCATTGTTTTAGTATTTCCTCCTGTCTGCAGACAGCAAAAGGAAAATAAATAAAGGAATCAGCCTGCAAATCCTTCACTCTCTGCTGCAATATTCTGATAAATCTTACAGCTACAAACAAGTACTGCAAGGGTTGAGCCTTTGAGTAGAAGGATTAACACCAGCCTGACCTGATAGGAGATAGCAGATAGAGAAAAGCCTCCCTGCATTGCCCATTACCCCCTGAAAAAATCTGAGTGTACTTCACTAACCTTGAGGTGGCCCCAGTGTCAGGAGAATAACCATGGCATGGACCACAAGGATGTGCATGGTGGCTGTTTCCCCACTAGTCCAACGAAGGAACACCTGATCCTGGGACTCTGACTAGAAAAAAGGCAGGAAAAGACAGGATGAGCAAAGGTGGGGATAGAAAGGAGAACATGGGAATGGACAACTTTAGTCAGATCACTGTTCCCAGTATCTCCAGCAGTGGCCACAAAAGATACTTGGAGAAAAGCTAAAAAGGCTTGGCTCTCATATTATGCCACGATCCAATTATTTTCAGATCAGGGAATTCTTGAGGTGGACTCGGTTTATTCAAATTGAGCATAAAGGGCTTCTCTTTTGTTAACCTGTCCAGTCTCTGTGAGCTGCTGAGGCAAGGCAGGAGGCACTCACCCAGCTGTACACCTCCTCGCCCTCCTTGCTCTGCCGCATGCGCTTGATGTAGCGGGAGAAGATGGAGAGCAGAGCCACGAGCACCGCGTCTGACTCGGCACTGTAGGAGAGCTTGGAGAACAGGTGGGACATGATGGTGGAGCGCTCCACGATCAGCCGGGCAACATCCTGAAAGGGAAAAACATCCAGGAGGTCTTTACTGCAAAACACAGCCAGGTCCCTCTTTCATTGCACCATTCTCCAGTTTCCATCATCAGCCCAGTAAACACCACTCTGGAGATGAGCTTGTGGAGTCAGGAATAGAACTGACACAAGAGGGAGAAGGTCAGTGCTTTTCATGCATCTTACAGTGTCCCCAGGGCAGCACAGATGCCTTCTGATGCACCCCATTACTAAGTAGGCATTTACATAGCATTTCTCTGAAGGAAAAGATCTGATGCTTATCATTTAATCTCCTCCACGTATCTAAACAGATCTATGGAGGCATTATCAGCATGTGAGTCTTAAAACCAATGGAAAAAGCATCCATGGAGAAAAATGAAAAAAAAAAATTCGTTATTAAAAAAAAAAAAAATCACTAAAAGCCTTTCAAAAAACAAAAAAAGCCCCACACAAAGAAATAAACCCAAAAATCTAGTTTGGGTTATAAGGGAGTACACATCCCACCCCTGAAAATCCTGACTTCCCATTCTCTCCCCAAGCACATATGACTGCAGGTTTAGCACCTGCTTACTTATGAAACACTGCCAGGTGGTGGATTTCCATCAAACCATTATCCACTCTTGCATTCCCCATTACAGGACTGGAAGTTATTGATCTGATATAATTTCATTATATGAACCAAAGACACAGGTTTGCTTTTTGACCCATATAGATGGACAGAAACATGCTCAGAGTAACATGCACCCAGAAACTCATTGTGCTGATACAGCAGGTCCCATGCCTGGGACATGCTACATGTCCCCCATGCAATCCCTCCCCTCACCAGAGCAAGGTCGTTGTGCTGTCCCTGCTCCTCCACTGGAGCGTGCTGGGAAAGGTACACCAGGTAAGCACTGATGGTCTGGGGATCTGTCTCCATGTGGATAGCCTAGAATGAGAATTCCTTTCATTAGAAATCAGGATTTAATGGAAACAAGCACCAGCATAAGCAAAATTCTTCTGCAAGCACATAAACATGTCAATATCACAGCCAGATCCAGTTTGTTTCAATCTGTTTCAGCAGGAGTAGAAAGAGAACAAGCTGGACAACTCCTCCCTTCAGCTGCTTCCACCCACCTGCTGCAGGGCCAGAGCAGTTGTGGCTCTCACACTGTCAAACAGTGGCAGCCTCGGGAGGTCTCTCAGCAGCCACTGATATCCCTGCAGCAGCTCAGAATCGCCTGAGTCTTCTTCCATGGGGTGATCCTTCTCCTCCCCATCACGCATTCCTCCTTCCGACAGCACCAAGGACAGGCCCTGCACAAGTCACACCCATACAGCTGTTGCATTCGAAACCACAGCTGGACTGCTAGTTTCATACCAGTGAATATAACAGAAACATGCTTCAAACACCACAGAACAATCCAAGTGCAGCATACAACAGGTTTTATCCCATATAATGTGTTTTCTTGACAGATACCCTGCTTGAAGTTTCAGTCTGAGTATGATCTTTCTGAGCTCCCTGCAATTCTCTTTGCCTTGACTATGCTCCAGAGCACCAGGCACTCACTCACTCACTCACTCACTCAGTCACTCACTCACTCACTCACTCACTCTCCCCACAGAAAACAGCCTCTGCCAATTACTCCACATGGCATGCAGTCTCCTGAGTCTACACACCTGAACTTCACAGGAAACACAACAAAATCCAGCTCTGTCTTAAGAAAAAGTACAACTTGGCTGTTGAACAATCACTTCTGAGCAGCAGGGGGCAAAAGTGCATTTGATGGGGTTTGGAGATTGAGACAAGTCACTGAAGGAGGATGACATGAAACAATTTCATTGTGCTGGCTCTGGACTCAAGATAACCTAGGGTTCTTCTCTGGGCTTCAGACAGAGCCTAGTCAAGATGATTTTCATTCTGCTCACCTTCATTGCCAGGACCCGGGAAGCCACCTGGGAAGAACTCAGGCGCCGCAGGAAGTAGTCAAGCACCTCGCAGGTTGTCTGTTCATCTGCTTTGGGTCCCAAGAGCAAGTCTTGCAAGCGTCCAAGCAACTGCCTTTGTTTCTGTTGTCTCTGTGGAGTGAGAAGTTGGTCTGTCCAGTGAAATGAAATCTGGGATGCACAGAAAGCAGGTAACTGAAGGGATCCCCAAGAGACTGCTCACCTGGCGTTTCTTGGCACGCTGGTCCTTACTCTCACCCTCCTCTTCTTCTTCACCTGAGGTCGACTCATCAGCAGCATCGTGAAGCAGGAACTCACAAAGACACTGCACGGGCAGGACATCCAAGGAGCCCTCACTGGACTGAACCAGATCTGCCAGCCATGGCATTGACTGCGATGAGGCCTGGGAAGGATGAGAGTAACAACATCAGCACAACACACATGCAGCACACTGATCATTTAATTCCTGAGCAGCAAACCACCTTCCCCTGAACCTCACTAAGCTTCCTTTTGCCCCTCACTCTGCTCAAGTTTCAGAGGTGATGGATCCACTCCCACCACAGCCCACCTGTCTTTGGATGATGTTGAGAAGGAAGTCAGGATGGCGACTGCGACACAGAAGGTGGCCCAAGCGAAGCGACTGGTTCAGGCTTTTCACCTGCTCCAGGACATGTGGTGGAGGTCTGCGAGGGGGACCCCTGTCACAGAAACAACAAGTTATTCACAGGCTGACAGACTTTCACTCTGGTGTGATGAGGATCAGTCAGTTCTGTAGTGCCTGAGGGGTTTATAGGAAGGTGGCAGGCAGGGTGGAACCAGATGATCTTCAGGATTCCTTCCAACCCAAACCATTCTGTGATTCTATGATCCCATGGGCTACCACACCTCAGGGTTCTTCCTCCCCACATCAACCACCCTGTGGACGAGCAGGGTTTCCTGACTATTGTTAACTGGGATTTCATGATTGCACCAGAATGCAGAAAGCTACTTACTGAGGGTCCAGACTTGTCAGCTGGGACAGCAAGAGGCTGCTGCTTTCCGTAATTGTTTGTTTTGTGGATGCAGCAGCCAGATGACCCTCAAAGGCAAGAATCTCCTGTTTTTCTCTCTGGGAGATTTGAAGTTCACGATTAATCATCTCTGTGCGCGTCTCCTCATCCGTCAAGGTACATTGAGGATAGGAATAATTACTGAGAAAATAAGTTTAAAAAAAGGAAATGGTTATCTTGTTCTATTCAAAATTCATGAACCACAGTCAGAAAGAACACAGGACCTCAGCTCTGATAGACAATGTAGAAAAAAACAAGTAGTTTCTCAGTGGAGTCAGCAGACTGAGACCTCAGCAAGGCACAGCAGTCATCCCCCTCCCCCTTTTTCTCAGCTTTGTTCCCTTGCTTATAATATTTTTCTCTAGGGAAGGCACTTTTCCCACTCCAACTGCAGTGTTGATGCCAGTTTATTTTACACCAGTCCCACTGGAAAGGAAGGAGTCACATGGCACAAACTTAATTCAGAAATGTGTGTTTTCAGTGGTCTCTTTGATTTATGTAGGGATTTAACCATACTAACTTGGTCATGACCATTTCCATGAGCATCTTTAGAGAGGGGTACTCCTCCCATGCAGCCAGACCTGCAGCAGAGAAAAGAAGAACAATCAGGAACACAGGAAAAAAACAGAGCCTTTATATACACTCTAACACATTCCAAGGTGGGGAGACACGAACTCACTTGAGAACAGCTCATAACACTCAGAGCACAAACAAGGTGATTCCAGCCACATGCTGGTCTAAATCCCACCTCCATGCATTTTTCACCCACAGGGGATACACAGTTATTTAACTGCAGTTACTTCACCAACCCAGCACAGGCTTTGCAGACAAGCCACCAGACTTCTGCAGAAAGCACCTAGGCCAATTTTTGCAGCAGAACTGGTACCCTGAGAAATGTCCACACTCACCAATGTTTTCAGGATTGAACGCAGCCACTACAAGCAGGAGAGGCCAGGCTTTCCAGTAGAGAGTAGAAATAGCTAGATTTGGAGGTTGGTACCTGCAAAAAGCCATCAATAGAGACAAGTGGTCAAGTTTGGTTTCTTGAGCCCATCTCACATCTGCTTTTCTCCTTAATCATGCACTGTTTAGATTCAGTCATGCCAGTTCAGTGCCTTTCCCAACAAACAAACGCACACACAAAAAAAAACCTTTCAGGAGGGACAGCAGGATTTAGCTGAGGATTTCTAGGGCAGAAAGGTCAGTGCTTGCAGAGCAAAGTACATTCCATGACTCAGGTCTTGATTGCTCTAGATAAACACCCATCTGAACACGACTGTGAAAAGGCTTCCTTGTCATTCTGTGATTACAAATTGTTAAAATCTGTGAGCTGGAAATGTTAGTCACAAGGTGAAAGTGAGCTAGATCACAGCAAGATTATCTGTGTGATAAGTCTTACCCTGGGGGTAGCTGGATATTCTCTGGATGATGATAAGTGCACAGATTTAAGACTGCATCGATCAGCTGGATTCTTTCTACCCTCAGGACCTCAACATCTAGAGGAGAAGAAAAGACTGAACAAGTTATTGACCTGTCTACCTGCCTGAAAGTCCTTCCAGAAAAGCATCAAAGTATAAGAAAAAATTTACTTCAAGCAACTATGTTATTGTGGGCTTGTTCTCATGGTATTACAGAAACAAAAAACCAACATTTAAAAAGCAACAACACTTAAAAAATCCTCTAAATCAATATATAAGGATATGGAGCTTTTCAGCTGCAATCTGGTTTAAATTCTTAAGGGTACTTTTTTTCCCAAATGCATCTAATATACTTGTAACTTTTTCAGAACTTGGATACACTCCTTTAGGTGAGCAACAAATCTGCTCAGAACTTCCGGGGCTCAGAGGAACTAAAAATGCATTTCAACTTTGTTGCAAGTTTTCAGACTCACTGTAAATCTGAGTCTTCCAGTATATTAAATGGTAGAGGATTTAAAATTCCAGATGAGAGGCTGGACACATTTTGAGAGGATACTGAATAGCAAAGTCTACATCGTTCCACAAGCACTGAGCAGTCCAGGATTATTCTTTGCCACTAACCAGTCAGCACTAAGAGCAAGTAAAATGCTTTAGAATCAAACTCTGACAACACCCTCGATTCTGCCACAAACATGTACAGCTCGGCTGAATGGACATATTTCCCAGCAGTGCAGGAATTTAGACCAATGCTAAAGGAATTCATAAAAGGGGTAAGAGTAAAGACTGCTTTTGTACCTGCTATTCGGTAAGTGTCCCAATAATGGACTTTGGAGGAGCACACAATTGGTTAATTAATTTAACTTCTAATCCTTCCATTTTTGCATAGCCTATAAATTTCATTTTACAGTACGTACGAAGGACTAAATTGAATTTAAAAACGCTGACTCAAAACTCTGGCTGGTTGCTCACAGTCCTTCATTCTCCACACGACCAATAATTTCCCAAACACTCCATGATGTAAAATTAGTAACAGGGAGAAACAGTAAGAAAAAATAAGCAGCTTTTCTAGTGAGAAAGCAACAGCAGTACATGTCTGGCTCTGAGCCAAATGCTTAGCCATCACGACTAAAATATGCTTTAAGTGATGTAAAGGCTCTCTGGTAGGTGGTAGAAGCTGTCTCAGCCCTGGGTGGCAATAGGAGGAGGTGGAGACAGAAGCAAGCACTAGCTGGTTGGAGCTCTGGGCAGCCTCACCATCTGCTTGCACAGCTGCAGCCCTCTTCACCAAGTGGTCGGCGAGCTCCATGGCATCGGCAGGACCCAGGGGCAGGTCCCGCGACAAGCCGATCACAAGGATGCGCATCAGGGTGTCCTCCAGGATGGGCACCTCGGAGCACAGGCGAAGGAAGAAGCTGCACGAGACATGAGACAGCAATCACACTTTGGACAGCAGTGTGAGGGCCCCCAGAACCCTCCACAGACCCTACAACTCATCTGAGCAGAAGATATATCACATCTTAGTTTATACTACCTTCCCCAATCTCCAGCTCGAAACGCAACTACATGAATCAAATTATTATTGGAGCATCACCTGCATTGCCTTGTACCTCTATGCCTCAGCCTCCTTGAGCCTGAGCTCCCTAAGGTTACACCCCAGTTACCCACGGGCTGCAGGGCTGCCCTCCTTACAACTACAGCGCCCAGATACAGAACAGCTTGGCACAGGGAACAGGAATGAAGGAGGAAGAGGAACAGATGGAGAGTGGAACAACACCCCTCAATTTTATGGCAGTGTAACAGATGAAGAAAATCTGAACGCAGTTCCAAGCCTTTCCAACACAGAGCTATATAAGGATCACCAGAAAACACCCATTCCTCTGCCTTCAGCTAGAGCAGCTCCCCAGCCACAGCCACCACGGGAGGAGCACACACTCACTTGCGGTCACTCTCAGGGGGCCAGTTGTCCCATTTGTAGTAGGTCTCTGGCTGTTCTGTGAAGAGCACCTTGTGGAGGCTGTAAAGATGAAGAGGACAGTAAACACTATCTGTGAGGCTTGAGGCCAGTTTTCCCCAAATCCTGCTAAAGCTTCCCATTCTGCACATGAAGGAGCCTCCTTAGATAAGTGAGTCTAGCAACAGTAACAACATGATTCAGAACAGGGAGCACTATACAATATCGGCTCTGGGCTTTTATACTTTAAGTAATGTATCTTGTTTACAATTAATTCTGGCTTGAACTGTCTCAGTAATGCCTTGTGCCAGACCCCAGGATACCACCTGTCCTCCAGAAGACAGAACTATCTGTGGAGCCCTCAGCCATAGAGCCTGAAAAACTATTTCAGACAGAAAATCACAGGGATTGTGTTTGGTCCCCTATTGAGTGGTTCAAAATAATACAAATCAGAAATATTTTCCATTATTGTATGTTTCTGGTAAGAGGCAGCGTCAGAAGGAATTTCAGAGAGAGAGACAGTCCCAGACTGAACCCTGCTAAAACTTCTGCTCCCAGTCTAAAAATGGGAGAGAAATCTAACCAAACCCTGGCGTATACCTGGTTTTGCATAATATATCACAGTGTTGGGGAAGGGACTGGTTATGCACAGAGATGATCAGGCTGACTCTCACCAGTGCACATAGTCCTTTGGAGCCAGCTTGCTGATAGAAGGAACAACTGTGTGCAGCCACCAGACAGCATCACGTTGGATAGCAGCAATCTGGTTCTGGAAAGAGCGCAGCACTTCCAGGTCTGAAAAACAGCCAGGTCACAAAGTACACACACGGGGCCCATCAGAAGCGTGGTGGTTTCAACACAGTAGCCAGGACTCTGAGGCACCAACAGTAAATCATAAAACCACAGAATGGTTCGGGTTGGAAGGAACCTTAAAGGTCATTGTGTTCCTATTCCTGCACCACAGGTAGGGACACCTTCCACTAGAGAAGGGAACCTGAGAGGAGGAGTATATGAGAAAGCCTTGAGCCCCCCCAGCACTGACAGCACATGTTCTTTGCTTTCTGACAAGTGCTGCAGCAAAACCCCCAACATGAAGCACAGATGGATTAGTTTTGTGAGAAGAAGGCATGTGGGCAGTCATGTCAGTGCCACCCCAAAGGCCTGTCTTCCCAGCCCCTTAATAATCCTTACAGCTGTCCCTTCAGGCTTGAGGCCCCTCCACCCACAGCTCCATTTCCCCAGCCTCTGCACCACTGCCTCCATAGATACAAGAAGTATCCAGCCATGCAAATGCCACATCTCCTATATTTCTCTGTCAGTCCCAGGATGACAGCAGCTCCCAACCCTAGGGGCAATATTCCACCAACATCAGGGACAGGTATCTACCAAGATGCCCATCCTCAGGGAGAACCTAGGTTCTTCTGCTTACTCTTTTTCTCTCCTTTGTCCCAAGCAATTCCAGCCTCCTTCACCTGGGCTGTAATGCCAAGCATCATGGAGACAGCTAGCAGGTCAGTTATGTGGATGACAAACCGCTCCTTAAAATAGAAAAGAAAATAAAGCAACTTGAATAGCAATACCCAGAGCTGCCTTCTGGAAGTGTTTTGTCATCAAAAATGATGAACATGGATGTTTGGAAATGAGATATGGGAGTGCTGCTATGAGACACACAAACACTGACTCACTCAGACACCAAAGAGCAAAAGAAAGAATGCCAGAAAAGCAGATAAAGAGCTCAGTGCATCACTGGCACATCTGGCAGCACGAGGGTCAAAAATGGTACCTTGAATTCCATCTCTGCATACAGAGCCTCCTTCCGTTCCTGCATAAGACCCAGACAGAAGGCCTGGAAGTTGATCTCATGCTTTGTCTGTTTGATGATCTCCCGCAGCAGAGCCCGTGAAGCTCTCAGGTAATCGTCCTTGGTGGTCAACAGGTCCTGGAACACCATTGCCAGGTACTGGGGCCACACAGAGAGAAAACTTTCAGTGCACTGTAATGGGTCTGCATCCACAAAATGAAGAGACACAAGGAAATCACGCTGCTGCATTATTATTCAGAATGTGGGAGTCAGAAAATGCCCATTTATGTTTATTCCTACCAAGAATAATAATATAATTTTAAAACAGTATGATACAGATCAGACAGCTGTCTGTGAAAAGATTCATCTGAGCCTCAAAACAACTGTCTTGAACTCTCAAAAATCTGTCAGGTGGGGTTCCAGGGTCACAGTCAGACATCCAAGACACTGCACCTACCTTTGGAGCTTGCTCTGAGCTGTGCTGAAGCACAGTATACAGGATCTGCATGTTGTTGGGATTTCTTGCATTTGATAGTTCGTTGAAAATCACAAATTTAATGGTGGTGCCCAGGTTATCCCTGTGTGCATTCAGCAGCTCTCTGTAAGGGAAGATCAGAGATACCTGAACTGACATTTCAGTGCAGCTGGACACGTTTTCATTTCTCCTTGAAGTATTTAGCACACAAAAGTGAAAAGGATGGAACAGCACATGTCAAAGGACAGTATCAAAGGACTACTGAAAGACTTCTAGGACAATGAAATTCATTTAAATGAACACAAGACACTCCAGGCTCCAAGATGGTACTCGAAACCAGTGTTGTACTCTGAATGTACTCTGAAACCAGCAGAGACAATGAGACTGTCGAGCCCCTGGGCACATCTCCCAGTGCTTTCTCTTCCCATCACAGACCCAGTCACTCACCTGACACACAGCATGTAGTGGTTGAGAAGGACTTTTGGCTTGAGACGAATTTTGATCAGGTTGGAGATAACTTCCATGTCCTCTGCGCTGTGGGTGTTACAGTTCATACAGACTGACATCAGCAAGTCCTGAGCTGGCTTGGTCAGCTGCAGAGGGAGAGCAGAAACACTCCAGCCACTTACCATTACAGACCAGAAATGTAACTGGCGTACAGTATGCAGCCCTCCTGGCTGGATTCCAGACCAGGGTTGTGTTTCAACAGCTCCTCTCCTTACCTTTGGATTCTGCAGCCACATCTCCAGCCTCTGCACAGCCATCTGACGCACTTCTTTGTAGCCACAGGTTGCCGTCAGCAGCCGGAGGAGGTTCCTGGAGACGTTGTCCATGGGCTGGCGCCGGTTGAGCTGGTCCCGAAGCATGTCCAGGACATATTCCTCCACACTCTCTGCAAGGTCTTCATACCTGGGCCACACAAACTGAACTTCACTCATTTCCACAAAAGCCAGTCCAGAGATCAGAACCCTTTCTTGTTTGCGGTTTGCGTTTCAAACCAACAAAATCCACTCTTTTCTCCTGGAACCAGTTTTATCTGATGCTCAACATCCCCCAGCAGGTGCCACAGGAGCACAGAGACTGAGCTCCCTGCCACAGCTCTGCAGGGTGGATGAGCACAGACACATCTTCTACAGACACATCTGCCCCAGAGCTGTGTTAGGAGAGGAAGAGGCACTGTACCTGGGCATGAGCTGGCCTGCCTGCTCCGGGCTCATTTTCTCCTCTGCAATCAGCAGCTCACTCTGGCTGTCCTCCTCCTCTGTCATGGAAGGGTGTGGGCTACTCCCTAAGAGAGACCACGACACAGCACACTCCATGAGACAACTCCTCTCCCTAGGAGCACAGTCACTTGTGCTCTGGTTTGTTCAGCTTCTTTCAAGGATCCCTTTCAGCAAGACCACAGCCTCTCACACTGCATCCCATACAGGCCCATTTTTCACTACCCTGGACATGAAAGGGCCCCAAAGAACGGAAAAGCAACACCTGGAACTCAAAGCCTGGTCTGTGTGACTCCATCCAGGAACAAACTACTCTCACAGGTCAATAAGCACAGCAGGCTCCATCCTCTCCCTAAACCTTTGCTCCCGGCTCCCAAACATCTTCTTACCAGCACTAAGGTCTCCTCCACTACGTCCAACTTCTCCATGCAAGAGCATGGTCTTAGGAGGCATCTTTGTGTTAAAAGCTGTCTGGATGTTATCCACAAATGTCTTGCAGTGAGGGCTGTCCACCCAGATGCGCTCCCCAAGGGAGTCCTCAATGTACACCTGCAGAAGGGAGCACAATCCATGAGGTTAATTAAAGAGGTATTTTTGAGTTTTTATGGGTTTCCAATATACAAAGTAGGAAACTAGCATAACCATTGCATGGATGAAAACCAGACCAGATGACTGCAAGCAAGTCACACGAGAGAAAAAATACAAACCATCACATGCCAAGCTCTACTGAGCACCAACCCTTCTCAAGCAAGAAAGCTGACTAGCTTTAGCAAAGGCTTTACCACAATTTCTAGCACCAAAATACAGAAGCTGGTCTGCTCAGTCTTTTTAAATTAATGGGCTGTTTTAACCCCACATAGAATAGAAAGCAGGGAGTCTCTGCAACACTTACATCAATACAGACTCTCAAAGTCATCTCAGAAACAGTATAAACAAAGCAACAAATGACAACGGAGGCCACAGCATTCCAGAAACTCATGGAGATTTTTCTCTAAAAGGATGGGCCCAGACTCCAATTTCTGCCTCCTCCAGCTGCATTCCCACAGTGGACAAGAGGACATTGGCCACTCCCTTTCCTACAGCCGTAATAAATCCTATGCTGCTCTCCTACTCCAACATGTCCACACCTCCCAACTCAATCTGCTCACCACTGCCTCAGTCCAGCAGAAGCCCCCTCAGGTCACCAACCTTGACAAAGATCTCTGGCCAGTTCTCATCCTCTTCATAAGCTGCCATGAGAAGGTTGCATGCCAAGACAGACACAAGGCTGTTCCCTTTGGCTTTGAAATTGATGGAGGCATCCCTTCGGAGTAGGCTGCACAGCGCCTGGAATAACAGCCACAAAAAATAAAATAATAAACAAGGCATCTTTTGAGAAAGCATGCAAAGAAGCTGCAGAAAGAGAAATACAACTTGCAGCAGCTTGCCACAGGGCTCTAGCATTTATAAAGCCATGCAGATCATGCTCTGGCCTGAGACAAACTGCAACTCTGTTCACAATTTGGCAGCATTGATACATCAGTAAGTTCCCGAGTCCTCACCTCAATAACCCCTTCGGTGGCAAATATGTTGGGCTTGATTTTTGCCAGGTACATCAGGCTGAGGTAGAGCGTGGTGTCAGGTTTGGCTCTGTTCATCTTCAGCTGCTTCACAGCTCCACACAGCACCCCTTCAATGCGGTCATCATTGCCTTCTGCCTCTGCTGCCTCAATCTCATCCAGCAGCACTGTGGGGACAACTGCAACCACCAACACACAGGCATCAGCATTTACCCTCGTGCCAAATAACTACCCTGAGGTGCTGCAGGACCAGTCACAAGGGACAGCAAAGCACGGATCAGCTCACTTTTAGCGCCTGCAATTTCCCTACTTAACTGCTACTAAAAGTTCTGTTTCACAACTGACAATGCTCCTTAATTGTTTTGCCTTGCAAGCACACTTCCCTGCAAATGTATCCAACATCAGAAATGGAATGACAATTCAAAAGGCAACGTCCACATCCAGAGTTTGCTAAAGCAGTATGTGCCTAAAATACCACAATCCAGACTTTCAGATTTCCTCAAGAGAGTATTTCACGTACGGCTACTAAACAGCTCTCAGACAGAATGAACACAACCCAACGAAAACAGAACAGACAACCCTTCAGCCCTTTATCCAGGGAAGGAAACTCTTAAGGACAGCATGTAATTACTGTGTGGGCTTCAAGAAAGGCTCTTGGGATGAGACTCCAGAGAAACGAGAAGTTCCCCCCTGGCTTCCGTGCGACGGCAGGAGCGCAGCGAGTCCTCACCTTCGATGGGGATGACAGACGGCTCCTTGATGGAGGGCGAGATGGCTCTTTTCTCCGCCACGGCCGCCTCTGCCAGGCGTCCCAGGGCGCTGAGGGGCGGCGTGGAGGAGAGCTTGGGGCGCTTGGTCAGCCCGGGCAGCCCGGCCGGCCCGGCCAAGGCGGCGGCCGCGTCCCGCTTGCGCTCCGAGGGCAGCCCGGGCGGCGCCGGCTTCAGCAGCGCCACGGCGGCCTTGCCCTCGCCGCTCTGCCCCTTGGAGCCCAGCGCGATGAAGTCTCCGGGCGGCGGGTGCGCTGAGAGGGGAGACACAGCGAGAGTGAGCGACAGTGAGAGACAGCGAGAGGCGGTGAGCGACAGCGCCTGCAGCCCCCCGCCCGCCCCGCCAGCCCCGCGGGACTCACCGGAGGGCTTGGGCACGGCGCTGGGCCGCCGCACGGCCGCCGCCTTCGGCCGGTTCATGGTGCCGCCGAGCGCCGGCCCTGCGGACGGACCGAGCGACAGGCGGGACGCACGGACAGACAGCCGGGAGCGAGCGACGGCCGCGGGCACACGGAACCGGAACCGCGGCCACGGCGGCACCGCCCGCCCCGCCCCGCCCTGCCGGGCAGCGCCGTCTGGCGAACGGGAGGGGAACTGCACCCCCGGGAGTTCGGGGGGCTGCGGGGAGCCCCAGCTCAGAGAGGGGCTGGGAGTGCTGCAAGACGTGGGATATGTAAAAAATTTTCTTAATAAAGGATGTTCTTTGATGTTTGATCCGCCTCTTCTCCCAGGCAACTAGCAGCAGGACAAGAGGACGCAGTGTCAAGCACCACCAGGGGATAAGTTAAGTCAGACATCAGAGGGAATTTTCTCACAGAAAGAGTGATTAGGTATTGGAATGGACTGCCCAGGGTGGTGATGGAGTCACTGTCCCTGGAGGTGTTCAAGAAATGACTGGACGTGGCACTCAGTGCCATGGTCTAGTTGAAAAAGTCACTGGTCCAGGGCTGGACTTGATCTTGGAGGTCTTTTCCAACCTAAATGATTCTGTGATTGGGGGATCTGGGATCAGAGAAGGGAATCAAAGAGGTGGGATTGAGGGCTGGAGTCAGAGGCTGAAATTGGCGAGCTGAAAGGAGTGGCTGAAACTGGGGGTCTGAGATGTGGGGCTGGAATTTGGGGGGGGTTGGATTTGGGCTGAAATTGAGCATCCCCCTGAAACCAGGCGGATGGAGTCAGAGGAGAACCGAAGTCAGGGACTAAAACTGGGACCCCCACAGCAACTGACTGCCCACCCCTCTCCCCCATGTCCCCCCTTCTGTCCTCATATCATGCTCCCAGGACAAGCTCTCCACATGCCTTTATTGCAGCGGGGACCGCGGGCACCCACACCACCCACCCAGGACCATGCACCCCTCAGCCAAGCCCCCGTCCCATGCCGCCTGTCCCCAGCTGTGCTGGAGGGGGACACACAGCAGCAGGTGACAGTCCCCTGTGCCCCCTCCACGGCAGCATCCTGGCTCCAGGGGCTGGAGCATTGAGCATCTCCCAGGTGGGTGGTCCTGGCGAGGTGGGGGTGACCCCACGGCCCCCTGCTCACAGCCACTGCACGGAGAAGCCACGGCTGAGGCTGATGCCAAGGTCACTCACGGTGAGAACCTGTGGGGGGAGAGGAGACATTTTGGGGTACAGCCTTGGCAGAAGGGAAGGGGAGAATGCTTTCCCCTAAACCCTGTCATGGGAGGAGAGCCACACAGAGTCCTCACCTCCCTCTTTGGCCACGTTGTGACCCTGGAGGGGGAAAGGTGGAGACCCTCAGGAGGGGGAGCCCCACCCAGGAAAGGGCACCCTGAACTGGGACCATACCTGGTTGTCCAGGTAGGAAAAGGGCTTCTCCTGGCCGTTCAGGAGGACCTTGCTGGGTGGCTTCTGTACCCCAAAGATGCTCAGTGTGCCAATGGTGACCTTGGTGGCCTCAGCGCTGGCATGGAGGACAGTGGAAGTGAAAATGTTCTGTAGGAGGGGACAGCATGAGCTCAAGGTGACCAGGTGACATGGGACCCCCCACTCCTGCCCTCCCCACCACATCCCACCTGCGTGACATTGAACACCACGTAGGAGTAGTTGCCTTGCTCAAAGGTGTCCAAGCTCTCGCCATCGTCCCAGAAAAGGTCACCCCAGGTGGTGGCATGCGAGGACAAGGCCACAATGAGACGCAGGGGGTTCCCTCGGGTCACCTCCGTGGTGGTTCCTGGTTTCTGGGGTTCAAAGACATGGGTTCTGTAGGGCTATGGGGATGGGGGTCCAGGAGTTGAGGTGCTGGGGGACACATATGCGCTGTGGAGAGTGCCCAGGGAGGTGATGGGTGGGCACTCACCTGGGTGGGCAGGACGGAACCCTCCCGGATGTGCAGGTTGAGGTGCTCCAGAGGGGCTGACATCTTCAACATCTCTCCACTGCTGTTCACTGAGGAGCCCTGGGCAGATGGCGAGGGACGTGGGTGTGAGGGATCAAGGCTCAGGCACAGGTCTGCGGAGCAGCCATCCCCACCCCTTCCTCCATCAGGGCTCACTGGGCTCAGCCAGGGCTTCCCATCCACAGCCCCAAGAGGGTCAAGCAGGGATCACCCAGCCCCTCGGCCAAATGCCGTGATGCTCCTCACCGTGTAGAAGTCGTACCACGTGCCTCGGGGGACGTAACCTGTGACTGAGTCCACCCCGGGCTCCAGCACCGGCGTTACCAGCAGGCTCCGGCCCCACAGGAACTGCCTGTCCAGCTCCCATGTGGCCACATCCCGCGGGAACCTGTGGCAGGACGGAGATGCCACTCTATCGGCCGCTCCTCCGTGATTCAGCCCACGTGCCTCCCCAGCTCCCGGTGGGGATGGCCTTACTCAAAGAACAAGGGCCGGGCGACTGTGTCCCCTCGCAGGTGGGCACGGTGGAAAAGGGTGTAGAGGAAGGGCAGGAGGGAGTAGCGGGTCAGCAGCACGTCCTTCATGGCCGTCCTGGCTGCAGGGCTGAACGCTGTTGGGTCCTGGGCCTGGGGGAGATGTGAGGGGGTAGTCAGCAGCTGTCCCATCCCCAACCCCACCTCCTGCATCCCCCATTTCACATCCCATACCCTCCATCCCCCATTTCACATCCCATATCCTGCATCCCTTCCCTAGGATGCCTCCCACCGGCCACACTGTCCTCGACCTTCTCGTTCTGGGTGTTGTGGTTGCGAGCGAAGGGGTAGAAGGCACCGAGNCAGCTGTCCCACCCCCAACCCCACCTCCTGCATCCCCCATTCCACGTCCCATATCCTGCATCCCCCATTCCACATCCCACCTCCTCCATCCCCCATTCCACATCCCATATCCTGCATCCCTTCCCTAGGATGCCTCCCACCGGCCACACTGTCCTCGACCTTCTCGTTCTGGGTGTTGTGGTTGCGAGCGAAGGGGTAGAAGGCACCGAGCTGCATCCAGCGGGTGCACAGCTCCTCCGAGGTGCTGCCGGAGAAGCCGCAGATGTCCGCCCCGACCAGAGGGATGCCAAAGAGGCTGAAGCTCAGCAGCCCTGAGGGCAGGGACAGTTGGCAGAGCACGGTTTCGGAGACATCTCCAAACAAGCAGAAAGCACTGTGGGGTGCTGGTAGGGGGTCTGTGCCACCCACCTGGAATGGAGTAATACATGTCCTTCCACTGGCTCCGGTTGTCACCCAGCCAGTGCCCTGAGTACCGGCCCTGGCTGGGGAAGGTGGAGCGCGAGATGACGAAGGGGCGCTTGCCCCGGATCTGGATCAAGGCGCTGGAAAACAACAGGGAGAGCTGGGGGCAGAAGGTAAGAGCAGCACGCCAGGTGTTTGCCTTATACACAACAGTCAAGGGTGAATTCCCCCTGGCAGAGGGGCGGAGGGTCAGCCCAAGCAGTATGGCAAAGGCTCGGCACCAGGGCCAGACTCATCCACCCATCCCTCCCAGGGCAGTGTCAGCTCCCCTCTTCTCCTGGGTTATTCCCATCCCAGAGGCTGTGAGCAGCCAGAGCTTCTCCCTTTCAGATCAGGCACTCAAATCCCCACCTTCTTCCTACTCAGCTCTGAGAAGGATTTTGTCCCCAGCCATCCCCAGGCCCTCAGGAAGCAGGATGCTCAGGTACCTTGCTGTGGCTTTGGCTTCCATCAGCCCGTAGAGGTTGTGGAGGTTGTAGTGCACTGAGGCTTTCTGCTTTGCCGAGGCACACACTGTCTTTGCAGAGAGGGAATCGCCCAGCACGGCTGCCAGGAGGGAGAGCCCAGTTGGACCCGGCGGTGGTGGGGTACAGGAGATTTGGACTCCCCACACTTGCTGGCCCTGGGTCAACCCTCCCACAGGAACCAGCTGTCACTGCCAACCCAAAGCCAAAAGCTTGTGCAGGTGGCCCCATCCTGCACGCTGACACAGCCCTAACAAGTGTGCATGGCTTAGGCATGGATACTGGCACATGTAAGAAAGGATGGAGACATTCAGGGTGTAAAAGAGACATGACGTCTTGTAGAGATGGTTTTCCCCACCACACTCAGTTGGCAGTGATCTCAAAGTGCACAGTACCTACCCTCACAGCCTTACACCTCATCTCCCTCCCTACCTGGAGTGTAGGGTGGACTATCCAAGTCTCCCGGGGGGCAGCCATCTTCAGACCCGTCCATGAAGTTGGACGGCTCGTTCATGTCCTAAGCAAAGAAAAATGTGGAGCAATTTCAAGGGTGTGGTTTTGGGGTTTAGTGGATAGACCTGGAAAAGCTGCATTTGAGGGACAGTCCTGCCAGGACACACACCGGGCAGGAGCTGAGCTGCTGGAAGGGAACAACCCAGGGGCAAGGAGGGACTTACAATCCAGAGGCCGTCAAAGGGCATGTGGGCATAGAAGTTCTTCAGGTTCTCCAGCCACCACTGGTGTGTGTCAGGGTTGGAGAAGTCTGGGAAGGCAGTGAAACCAGGCCAGACCTGGGGGGACACCACAAATGCACGAGTTCAGCAAGCAGGTGGTTTGTGGAGAGCCACCACAGGGAACAGAGTGCCACAGTATGGCAGGGATTTCATCTGGGGGTGAAATAGGCAGTGAGACAGAAGATAAACCCAGCCAATGCTTCGAGTCCTGGATGCTACACACACAGAGCATCCCTCCTACCTCCTGGGAGGACCGGGTACTGAGGAGTCCCCACAGTCCACAGACAGTGGCAGCTGATGGAGCAGCTGCTCTGCCCCCACTTGCACAAGCCCTGATACCACCTCACCAAGAACACATCAGGGAAAAGTAAGGATTTCTCCATGCTTTGCACCATTCCAGGAATTTTAGCCAATTCATTTTCCCCCATGTTTTTAGGCTACGTCGAAAGCCCCCTCCTTGGAGATGGTGAGGGAGAGCAGGTGGGAGTAAACAGCCAGGGGGGTCAAAGTGGGAGGGAACAGCTGCAGAGCAGATCTGGAGGCATGCTGTCCATCACAGACAGCCTCCCCTCACCCCAGAAACAGGAAGGGAGAGAAATCAGATGACCAGCCTCAGGCAGCACTGCTGACTCTGTTAAGTTCATATGACTTCCACAGGCTCCTCTGCTGAGCAGGAGCTGTCTCCCAGGGCTGGTGAAGACATCAGGTGGTGACATATGAGGACAAGGGCTGAGCCAGGCTCTGGCAATTATCCCAGAGAAGTCCCTTGGCCACTTGGCTTTCCCTCCATTGTGATGAAATCCCAACCCTGGTATTGCACAACCCACGGGGCTGGGATTTCCCCCTGGAGCTCCTCACCTGCCCGATGAGTGGCTGCCCTTGGGTGGTGTTGAGGAACAAGCCCCGTCTCAAGCCCTCATCAAAAGGCCAGTAGGAGCCATGCGGGCTGGTGCTGCTGATGCCAGGATCCTGGGGATGGAGCAGAGGGTTAGAGCCACTCCAGGCAGACCGTGGCTCCTTCCCCCGGCCAGACCAGTGTGATTCACAGAGGAGAACCCAGACAGGGTCAGCCAGAGCCCACACATGGCGGCTGTTTTCCCCCAAGGGGAAGAGAAACTTGCTTCAACACTTCCAGGCATGTTTTCTAAAATGCCACTTCTGCAAGTCCCCATGACACGTTACGGCGTTTTGGGAAGGTGGGGACAAATACAAGAAATCTCATTCTTATGCAAGAAATGTCAGGTCATGGACAGGCTTGGGCTACTATAGAGAGTTCATTGAGGAGGAAATCCCAACTGTCCCCAGCAAGGACCTGCGTATCCACACTGCCCCCAACAAGCAGAACCTGTGCCCCTACTCCTTGTAGAGAGAAGGGACATCACAGCCAGGTCACAGGGTGCCATCTCTTGTGGGGATGTGAGGGCACCTGAGCTGAGCACTCACAAATTAAACTGCCTGATCCACAGTTCATCCATTCCTTCTGTCACAGAGGTCAGGCCCATCCACAGAAAGAGAGGAGCACAGCACAAGAACCTGGCCCCTGTTTCCACAGTCCCTGCATTAGGGACATTTCCAGTGGCTCTTTACAGCTGCCTGACCAGCATTGGGAACTGGCCTCCTGCAAAAATCCCCAGGGCTGGGGATGATCAGCTGGGACCATGAGCATCCCTTACATCCCCACTTCACATCCCAGCTCTGCAGCAAAGACAGCACAGCGGGAGAGGAGGGAGAATACCAAGATCATAACGTAGTGCTGCCCGTGTTTGTGGAGGTCTTGCACCAGCGAGGGGAGGGAGGCAAACTTCTGGGAATCCAAGGTGAAGTCCCGGTACCCGTCCATGTAATCGATGTCATTCCACTGCGCATCCTGCGGGAAGGAGGCTCAGGAATGGGTGATGGAGACTGGACCCCCTGCCCCACAGCCCTGAGGGCTTACCTGGGGGATCTGGTAGTTCCTCATGGCTCTCACGGTCTGCCAGGTCTCGTTGCTGGATCCGTAGCCCCAGCGGCAGAGGTGGAAGCCCAGAGCCCAGAGGGGTGGCATGGCTGGGAAACCTGCAGGGGGACAGTGGGAGCACGGATGGAGTTTCCCAAAATGGGGTTTCTCAAGATAACAGCAGCATCTCAAAAGGATGGGAAGGTAAGGGGAGAGGGAGGATAAAAGGTGATCACTGACCACAGTGTGCTGGAAGGGCTGGGGGTAGGATGGCTGGGGGATACTGATTCCTTCCCAGCTGAGAGAATTGGGCATGGTGGTGAAGCTGGGGTGAGACAGGGATGTGAGCATGAAGAAGGTGCCTGCACATAGCCACGTTGGGGTGTGGGCACTTACCTATCACCTGCTGGTACTGCTGGATGACCATGTTGGGATCAGGCCCCAGGAAGATGTAAAAATCCAGCACCCCTCCAATGGTCCTCCAGGTCAGGCCTGGAGCAGGCTGCAGGGCCACCTCTTTGAGCGGGAAAGAGAAGAGAAAAAGGAAGTGACAACTGGGGAGCAACCACCAGATCTCAGTCCCCATAATGGGACCCAGGCAGCACCACAGGCAATGCTCAGGGGAATAGAGAAATCCCTGCCTTGCACTCAGCAGATGCTAAATGGGTGTCTGGGAGCTTAAATCATCACAGCCCAGAGAGATCATTGGTTTATGCTATCTTGAAAATCTGCTCTTTAAACTCAAATCTGTGCCAGCCTCCACTGCTGGACCAAGACTAGGCTCTTAAATGCAGTGCTTTCCTTCATATCCTCCCCTGAAATCCCCTCCTAAGTGAATCAAGAGCTACTTGGACAAGCAAGCAAGTGGGAGCAAGGCCTTTCCTGGCCTGGGAAGGGCTTTTCGCATGGAGGAGCCTTTGCACCTCAGCTCAGGTGTCTGCATCTTGCAGGAGCTCCTCCTTGGCAGCATCACTGCGACAGAGCCGAGCACAGCTGGAGCTGCTGGAGCCCCGGTGAGAGCAGCATCATCCCAGCTGGCTGCAAGCAGCAGCTGCTGGGAGGGATGGGTGGTCCTGGTGCTGCCCCTGACACGGCAGGAGCCCGCGGGAGCTGCTGTGCTATCAGCTGGCACACACGGGCAGATCCCATGGCCGCAGCTGGCGCAGCACAGCTGGGCAGAGCGCGGGTGACAGACGGCATCCCTGCCCCGCCGCCGGGCCTGGGGGCAAGGACACCTCGGCGGAGGGGGAATGGGCACGGACCTGCAAGCAAGGGACTTGCTTTCCTGATGGCGACTCGGCAGCTGGGCGTGTGGTTAAACTGCTCGGCAGTTGCTAAAGAGCCTCGCCGTAGCCAGGAAACAGATGGCTGTGCTCAATAACGGAGCCATCAAACCACATCTTTCCCTTTTACGGCTTCCTCTCACCCCAAGTTCCCAAACTGGCCACTCCAGCAGCTCCCATCTGTCCCAGTCTGTCCCAGGTCCTCCACCTGGGGTCCCCGGGACACCTACCCATGGCGTTACTGTTGAGGAGGAAAACGCCATGAGCATCTCCACCTTCCTCCATCAGCAGGTAGAAGGGGTGAGCGCCGTACAGGTTGAACGATTCCTGCAAAGAGGAGGTGCCAGGTAAGACAGCAGAGAGGGCAAAGCAGGAGAGCCTCATGTCACTGAAGGTGAATAAACGACCCTGAGCTGCATATGCTGCCACCACCCAACCAGGCATCTGTCACCCTTCTGGAGCATAAGGCAGGGAATGAGGATAGGTTTGGAGCTGGTGCTTAAAGCTACGGGAGGCTGCTTCTTCCTCCAGCTCAATGGCTGCTATTGAGCTGGTCTGGGTGAAGGGAAAACCTCCTGCCTCACCACAACACATTGCACGAGGAGCAGGGTGGAGCGGAAACACCCAGTGCCCTTGGAGTGCCAAGAGCATTTTGCAATTGCTCTGAAATCCTCCCTGGCACATACCTGCCCTTCGGCCTCGACCATCCCCCGCCTCTCCCAGTGCTCCTGCCCACCCCTGCCATGTTTTCCCAGGGTTTGTCCAAAGCACAGGAGAGTGGCACCCCTGTCCTCACCCCCACGGGGAGAGGGCAGACATACCGTGGGAGAGACGTCACGGGCCCACAGTGTGAGGGTGTTCCAGTCCAGGCTGTGCAGGAAGCTGCCACGGTGCTCCCCCAGCCCGTAGAGGAACTTGGACGGGAGTGATGTGGATATCTGGAGAAACTGGTCAGCAAAGATCAAGGGGGCCACAGTGGTGTTGAGCCTGTCAGGGTCACATCATGGAAGAGAGAGAGTCAAGAGAGAACTCTGGGACTCATTAGGATCCATTTACCCATCAATAACTGATCTCTTCCCTCTCAAAGCATCTCAAGGGGCAGTCTAGCAGCACGTCCCACCCTGCATCCAGCCCCAACACCTTGGACCAGGAGCAAAGTTGGATCTGGCTGGACACAAGGCACAGCCTGAGCCCAACCCAGCCTGTCCCAGCACAGCACAGCCTTCCCTTTGACACAGAAGTTTCCACCCAGGTTATTATTAACCACCGAGGTGATATGGTCACAGGGTTTCTCAGCCTGCTGTCACCGATAAGCAGCTCCCAAGTATAGGATGGACGACAGCCACCAGCAAATGGGAATGAGGAGGAAATGATAGGATCCCAAAACACCCTGGCCAGACATTGTCCAGCAGTTGGTGCTCGCCAGCAACTTAATGTGGGCAAAGCTGTGGAGGTGACAGAAGCTGTACAGCACAAAATCACCCACAGTCCTTTTCCACACAAAGCCTGGAGCTGTGGGTGTCCCTATAACTTGGACAGCCAAGGAAACCCAAAAGCAGGGAGAGGGCAAAGCCACAGCTGTTCTTTGGCCCTTTTCCTGACCCATTAGGTCACTTATCAGTGATGTGCCAGGACCTGCACAATGTCTGGCTTCTGTAGGACCTGGAGGGGGAATCAGGATACTGGGAAGTTTTTGGAGAGGTGCTGATCCCACACAGCTCTGTCATGGCCAGAGCAAGCATGTGGCCAGCCCATGGGGCCAGGAAGACACATCCTGCCACATCCTCATGTGAGCATCTCTCAAAAGATGCAAGGCAAAGAATAATAATTGGCTGGAGATCTCACAGAATGGATTTTCCTAATGAAAAACCTCTGGGAAGCATGCTGGAGCCTGCCTAGGGTGGGATAAGCTTCTCCCCACCTGTCACAGGATGAGGACAAGGTGGGTTCTTACAGCACTGCCCCTGTTGCCTTGCGCTGCAGCAGCGCCCCAAAGGGGTCCCAGGAGATGTTCAGGCTGTAGATGGGGTTTTCTGCTCTCTTCTTCACCCGAGGAACATCGAGGGGAACCTCATAGCGTGGGTTGGCTGCATCTGTTATCTGCAAAAGGGAGAAAAAGTGCTTTAAAGACCAGAAAAGCAAGAAGGTAAAGGCCTGGAGACACTCATTAGCCCCACACAACCATGGCGGGAGCAAAACAGATTTCAGACTTGGTCCAAGCAAGGGATGGTCACCTGTGGGATGATAGGTGCAGGGGTCAGGAGCACAGTCACAGGCTCTCGAGGGCAGCCAGCAGGAAGCTCACCTTGATGTGCAGCCGTGTGTCTGTCTCAAACTCCACATCCAGCCTCAGCTTCTCGATGTCCCGGGGGTAATAGGCCTTCTCCCTTCGCACCAGCAACCCCACCATGCCCAGCGCTGTCTGGTTGAGGCTCTCCAGGGTGTAGCTGGGGAAGTCAGGGGGATAGAAGCACCAGGGCACCCCCTGCTTGCCCTCTGCAGGTGGGGAGGTCTGGATGAAGCAGCACCCTCGGCTTTCACACAGCTCCTGGGTCACCACCACGTGCCGCTCAGGGTAGCAGTCAAAGCGATGGCTCTCAGGTACCAGGAGACATTTTGGGGGTGGCGTGGCTCTGAGCCAGCCCCCCGATACTTGCCGCAGCACCCAGACAGTGATGGTGCTCAGCAGCACAGCGACCACCAGCAGCCCGCTGCCCACCCACCACGGGGCCAGCTTCCCTCGGCCAGTGGGCAGCGGGGCAGCCCCTTCCTCTTCCACCCAGCATGCTGCTGGCTGTGTTGCTGTCAGCTTCTGGTATGACTTCATTGTCCTGGTGCTGGATGGAAGGGGAGATGGTGGCAGGTGTGAAGGAGACAGAGGGGGAGAGCTTGCCCAGCCCTCAAGGACAGCTTCCCCCTCTGCCTGTGGCTCAGGTAGAGCCTGCCTGCCTCAGCACCCTGCAGCATCACATCTGCGCCTTCGGCCAAGATGCACCCGGCAAACGCAGCAAAGGAAGGCTTTGCCAAGGCCAGGTGGTCCTGACCCTGCTAAGTGTGGGGAGATGCTGACACTTGACTGTCCACCAACCCCAGGGAATAAAGCACTATCTGCTTTTGGAACATGGTAGAGTGGCCCCTCAAGGAGTTTTTCCCAAGTCTGAATTTATGGGCTGCAGTGTTTCTGGAAGGTGCAAGCAAAACCGAGGTTGCTCTGCCTGTGGGAACAGAGCTGTGGTGCTGAGAGCTGCACTAACGTGTGGAGCATTCTCTGCTCTGAGCATCTTCTGCTCTGAGCATCCTCTTCAAGCATCCTCTGTCATCATCGTCCAAAGCCCTGACTCAGAGGTTTTAGACCTGGGGAGGGTTGGGCAAGGGATAGCTGGGAATATGCCATTAGTCCTTGCTTTTCCACTGATACAAGCTGATTCTAACAACCTCTCAGACAAACACCTCCTGGACTCTAATCAAAGGAGACCCTCCCGATCTTGATGAGTTTGCAGGGAGCAATCTCAGCATCTTAAAAAAGAGACACAACTTTCTTCTCTCCGTCTCCTCACTCTCACTCAGACTCTGCTCCCCTCGCCCTGCTCCCTGCAAAGGCTCAGAAAACGACTCTCATCCCGCCCCAAACAGATTTATTCCCCGGCAGCGCTCCCCCAGCTCGGCCACCACGACGGCTCACCCCGCCGGGGCCCGGCCGCGAACCTCCCCGAGCGGCAATGCCTCCGCCTTATGCAACCCGCCCGCGGCTTCCCCACGCCCGGGAGCTCCGGGGCGGCATCGCCCACCCGCCGCGTCCGAGCGAACCGCGGGGAGCAGCGGCACACGCACCGGGGCTCGGGCCCGGCCGGCCCGCAGCG
>VZRF01006579.1:882551-913760 GCA_013396875.1 Vireo altiloquus
CCTGTCACCTCGCAGCAGCGCGCAGCCGGCACCGCTCGACCCCCGCGGGACGGGGCTGGCAGCACCCCCGCACCCTCGAGAACGTGGGGCTGGGGGTCCCCCGGCTGCTTGCCGGGGTGATGCGTGCCTGTCTCTTGTTGTTATTTTTCTTCGCCCCGAGGATGAGCGCGCTGCCTGCCTCTGCCTTTGAATGGCTCTTAAAATACATGTGAGGAAACCTGTTGTGACGCCGCGCGCTCCGCCGACTAAAAATAGCAGCTTTTGTAGTACGGAGGGAGCCGGGGCGCAGCCGGGGCCGGGCAGCGTGGCCGCGGCGTGCGGCGGTGGCCGGGCGTGGTGGCGGCTTCGCGATCCGCTCTCCGCCCAGGGTTATCGGGCAGGAGCAGCCGCCACCGGGAAACGCCAGGCGGGCGCGTCGCTGCCCGTCGGATGGGCTGGGGGTCAGGGCTGCGGCAGCGGGGGGCTTATCTCTGCTCAGCACAGCTGCTGGTTGGGTCGAAAAGAGGGAGAGGTGCGTGGTGTGCTCGGGCTGGTCCCGAGTGGAGAGGGAGGGATGCGTGTGCATGGGGCCGCCCTGGAAGCGGGGTGCTGTGCGGCCGCCCGGGGACGGGCAGTGGGAGGAAAGGGGACGGTGACATTCCGGGAGCGGGCACTGCCGCGTGACTGTCTGCTGGGTGCGGGACGGTTCGGGGATTTAATCAGAAGTGAGGAGGTGGGTGGGGGGAACCACTTCAAGCTCCCCGTGACGGCAGCGGCATAAGGTGGGGAAACATCCAGGCCACGAGCGACGGGAACTGAGATCTCCAGACTCTCACAGTGTGTCAGGGTCTGTTTCCTTCCTCCTCCTACTCCTCCTCTTCCTCGGGCCGAGAGCCCGCTCCCCTCCCTCGTGGGTTGCTCCGTGGAGGATTTATTTTACAGGTTCTGCTGAAAGCAGGCCATGAGGTCTCAAATTAGGAACGAGCCCCCTTTGGGCAAAGTTGTTACAGAAAAGGGAAAGGCCTCCATTTTCGCTTTCACCTGGCCGCCCCCTCCTTTGCCAGCGTGCCTAAAGCTGAGCTGGGACTGCGGAAGGTGGAGGGAGCCAGTGAGAGGAAAGTATTTCCCTGAAAAGCTGCACGCCTTTTTCTTGCACTTTCAGTTTTTGTAAGCCCTGTGGCGGGCGCAGCCCTGCGCCCCAGCCCGGCGCGTCGCGCCGTGGGTGCCGTCGGGGTTTTAGCAGCGAATGAGTTTACCTGGCGATTTTTTTTTTTTTCCTCACCGATGAAAGGAGCGCGCGTCCCTCCGCTTTTTTTCTCCCCTCTCTCCTTCCGTGTGTGTCCGCGGTGCTGCCTGCGGAGAAGCCTTCCTCAAGCCTTCCTCGTGCAGTCACTTCCTCGGGGTGATGGACGCCGCGGCTGCCCAATGGCAGCGCTCAGGGCTGGGCTGCCCCGCGGTTCGCTCCGCTGCCGCCCGGCCGGGCTGCCGGACCCGGGGCTGCCGGACCCGGCTGCGAGCACCGACGGGCCGCCTGCCGCAAGGTTGGGCACGCGGTGGCTCTCGCCGTCAGGACACCCTGCCAGCTTCTGCGGGCTCTGAGCTTGACAGGGCTTTGAGCCCTGTTAAATATTCCCGGCTGTATTACGCCAGTTTTTTTGCCTTGCTTCACGACTGGTTTTGAACCAGAGGCAGAAATTTGTTGGCTTTTTCTTTTTTTTTTTTTTTAAATTTTATTTTCCTGCTTGCCTGTCAAGGACAGTGTGCTTTGTCATGTTTTATGTCATTTCTTTGCCGTCGCCTGCCTCAGCAATCTGTTGCGGCATGGAGTTCAGTACTACTGTGTGCCTCCTGAAAGGGAAAAATACAGACCAGCTTGATACCCTCTGATTTCCATCAACATTGGAAGATGATTAATGACATGGAATGTGCTGCAGGACTTGGTATTGAAAATCTCTAGCTGTGTGAGATGTTTGGGAAGCGAAGAAAGGACAGCTGGGAGCGCTGGCCCCTGCGGCAGTCGGGGTTTGTGGGATAAGCTCGCTTGCTGATCATTTTTGTAAACATCCAGCTGTGAAATACTTGAGCGGTGCTAGCACTTTCAATTATCAGGAAGTTTCAGGCTCAGCACCCTGTAGAGATGAACGGGCAGTTTCCACTTCTGTCTCAGCTATTGTTTGAGGCTATCTTCAAACTTAGGCAGAGAGTCTTCCAAGCATGAAGCAAGCACAAGTGATGCAGTGCTCTGTGACCATAGGCACGATGGCTGGGGAAGGCAGTAATGAGAGCGATTACCCTGGCAGTGTGATCCCGAGTGGAGGGACAGGCTGCATAGTAGACCCCACTGCTTTGCAATATTGTGGGACGCCAAATAGCGAAGCCGCTGCGTTCATTCTTAGCAGCTAGTGAGGATCTCTGACTTGGTGGCTGGCACTTGGGGTCAGGAGCAGCAAAGTTAGGAATCCCAATCCCAGCTCTGCCCCAGGGTCTGGCTGTGCGTCCGAGCAAGTTATTTGTTGCTTGGTGGCTCAGCTTGTTGGGCTGGGGAGATGCATCTCTGGGCTGGTGATGCTGAGGTGTAATTCCAGTATATCTCTGTCACTGCACTTTACAAGCACGTGATGGAAAAAGTGCTGTAAGCTTGTCAGTACCAGGGCTGGCTGTCGCATACCTTTCCCCTTCAGCCTCCTCCTCCATGAAGTTTCAGAGGTGACACACAGGCGTACCCGCCTGGTACTCCATATCCCAGCTCCCTTACCACAAGCTCTCTGCAGCTTCTGACTAGGTTGTTTACCAAACCACTGAAGACTGTCTGATCCGTGTCCAGGCTTCCCCAGAGAGCGCCTCTGAGAACTGTGTCCTGGCAGCTCTCAAATGTGCTCTGAAGGTTCCTGAATCTCCTTTTTGCTGCTGGATGCTGGTTCCGATCCATAAGGGAAATGGAAAGCTGGCCAGCTGGGCGAGGGCTGCGTGGAGCTCCTCTAGAACAGTAAACAGTGACTCACCCCCTCCTTGTGTCTTCTCTCTCTTCATGTCAAATATATTGCCTTGCATATGCTTCTCTACTCTCTGATTCACACCACCAGCCTGTCCCTCCCCGCTCTCATTACAAGTGAGTGACAAGCGTCAGTCTGCCTTACAGGATGTGTGAAGGTTGTCAGAGCAGGAGAATGGCTTTTTGAATGATGGGGAGAGGGATGGTGCTCTGCCTACCATGCTGCAATGTGCTGGAAATCCGTGTCGTGCCTCCGAGCGGCAGAGGCACGGCGATGAAGATTTAAGCATCTGTAGTTGCCTTCACCTGTCAGCTCAGATGTTACCCGTGGTAGACACATCCGTTTGGCTAGCGCTCCGGAGCTGGGAATAACTTGCGGATAAACGAGAAATTTAAACAGCTGCCTAGGAATTAAATGGCTGCGTTTGGGAATGAGTAGCGTATTCCCTGCGTGGCTGTCGGTGCCGAATTGAGACGTGATGGCAGAGATCCCCGTCACCGCTTGAACCTTGCGCTGTTTTTCTGCCCTCGGGAAGTCGTCGCTGGCCCGACGGAAGGTGAGGGTTGCGTGTTTTCAGTTTGCTGTATGTGTTTAAGGATGGAAGCTAAACACCAGCAGGGCTGTCTGCCAGGCACTCATGTTCTGGCCGGGGTTGTCTTTCAGTGTAGAAAGAGTTTTTAAAATTCAAGTTCATCCGCAGTTGTTGGATGTCGGCAGTGACTTTATAGTAATTCCTTAATGTGTAACGCTTGGAAAGCCCTGTAGCGTGGAAAGTCTGAAATCTCACTCTGGCATGTTTTCTTTCTTAATTGCAAGCCTTGTGTGGAAAGCTCTGTCCTACCTCTGCCTGAGTCAGGCTTTCTGCTGCCTTTCTCTTTCAAAGTGAAGGAACTGGGATCCCTCTTATGCTCGAAGCTGAGACTGTCAGGCTTAGGACGTCAGCTGGAGACCTCCAGGTTTTTGGGATGATGCTGCAGGAGGCATAGGAGCTGTCTGAGAGAGGGAGAGGGCGTTGGCATGGCTGTCAATGGGTAACTTTATTGCAGAATTACAAGGGCTCTTTATGTAACCCACAGTCAAAACACTTGCTGTAAATACGAGCGTGGAGCTGCTCTGGAAAAGCTTTTTCCTCTCACAGTTGGTGTAATACTACTTGCTGCTTTATTGATGTGGCGTTCGAAGCGTGTCGTACTGCTTACAGAGCAGGGATGTAACGCGGTCCTCGTTCCAAAAAGCTGAGCTCCTAATTTTAGATGTGATGCAGCAAACGCAATTAAGGAAAGAAGGGCAGGAGTAGGGTAAAGACTAGAAGGGTTCTCATAATCAAATCGCAGGCAGGGTCCCAGAAGACCCCTGTGCAGCGTGTTCAGGGAACGCTGCTGGGTACGGCTGGTTTGCGGAGTGGTTTACGATTCTGTTGTGGGGTTTTGCTTTGTAACCGTGGGAGATACCATGCTGATTTTTAGTGTCTTCTTGCTGGTAGCTGAATAGTCTCAAGTACTCCTGATGGGAAGGATTTGGTAGCTGAGGAGATGGGACCCAAGGCTCTTGAGGACTGCTGATGAGGATTGCAAGTGTTGTTGTATCGGTTTCGAGCGCAGCCCGGACCACACCTGTGCCTTCACCTAATGCAGAGATAAGACTCTCCTGGCACTCATATCTGAGTGTGAGACTTGAGCCTCTTTGAGTGTTTCTGCTTGCTCTATGAAATCTTGCTTTTGAGTCAGGCCAGCCTAGAGTCTCCCACCTTTGTTTTAAGAGGGTCTGGCATCACAATTCCTGATGGTGCCTGGAACCTCCTCATTAATCTCAGTGGCAGCAGCAGCCATGGCCGTGTCACTCAGTCAGCCCATGGCCCCTGGTGCAGTAGGGTGGATCCCAGCCTATCTGGGAGGGATGCTGGCCCATCCAGGGTGCCTTGGTGTGTGGAGTGTGCAGCAGAAGACGCTGTGCCGAGCGCCTGTGCTGTCCGCTGAGGAATGTGCAGGGTAAGGAGCTGTTGCTTTGGTGACATGGAGCAACAGGTGACCAGAAGGGTTTCATCACTCAGAGCCGGAGCATTGCTCGGGGTGGCAGGTGAGCCCTCACCCTGACCCCCCACTGGAGGCAACCTCACCCCTCGGCTCTTGTTTTCCATGATACTTTACATTTCTTTCCATCTCCGCGCAGCCAAGTGGCCGCGTTCAGTTTTTCCATCGGCTGGCGCAGAAAGCGCTTTGAAGGCGCGCTGGGTGAGGATCAAAGGGCTTGTTGTGCCCTTGGTGGGTGTGACGGGGCTGTCGTTGGCCTCCCCCTCCTTTTTACCTTTCCTTTTCCGGCGTTCGCAGCGCGGCGAGCGGCCAGCGCGCCCCTTCCCTTGTAGGGATGGGGGCAGCGAGGGAGGGGGGGATGCCGCCGAGGGAAGGAAGAGTTTCTGATGCTGTGGGAATGTGAGCGCTCAAACTCTGTAAACAGCTGGTGACTCACTGCATAACTATGGCACCAACTGCCTGCGGCCCGGCTGCGCCTCTGCAGGGAGGGGGCTGCCGGCCCTTTCCTCTACGCACTGGCAGCGCCTCTGCGCTCCTCGACTCCGAGACCGCTTGGCCGAGACAAGGAGCCTTTTCCTTCCTCCCAGCTGCCAGTGCCTGCGTCCGTGCCTCTGGCCGGGAGGTAGGGGTGGGCAGCAAACGCCCCTGGTGCGCAGGGGAAGCGATGGACGGTGAAAGGGCAGTGCTGGGGTGTGGAGAGGTGCCTGTGCTCGCAGGAGATCCTGCCCTGAAGAGCGCGCAGACACAGGTTGGGCACGTCCCAGTCTGTCGGAGGCAGCTGCGGGGGGCTGGGACTTGCCCCCCTGCCCGGTGCCTTGCCCACTCCTGCTGTCCTGGCGAGACAGGGGCTGTGGCTGGAGGTGTGCCCGGGGTGGGGCTCAGTGCTGGAGGAGAGCAGGGAAGGACTCGGCGATGCTCTAGAAAATGCAGCGCACACCAGTTGCTGTAAGTGGTCCATTCATCACGGAGCATCTTGGCTTGTGTGCTGTGCGGCTGTCCTTGTCCCTCCTCCAGACATGGAGAGCTGTGCTGTCTCGGGATTAAAAATAGAGGAGGCGCCTAAATACACTCCCTAATATCTAGGATAGTATCTTGCAGCTCCGCAATTACAGGATTTTTTTTTTCCCCTCCTGCTCTTCATCTTGATTTTTACGTAAGTCGTGTGATGATGAGGTGTCTTGACTGATAAAATTCAAGTGACAGCAGCACGGGCTGAGCCAGCACCTTCACCCACCCGGCTCCCACCGATCCCCACGCCCCACCTTTGCACCCCCCCCAAATCCCGCCACCCCTGTTTGCAGATATGAATGAGTTTGTTTACTCTCCGACGACCTCGTGATGTCTTTGCACAGACATGACCTGAAGTCATTATTGCTTTTGGGCTTCTCTGTTTCCATGGTGACTGTCTCCGGGTTGGCTACTTTCCCAAGGTCACCATGGCAACTATCAGAAGGGAATCATGCTTGGGATGCTTTGGCTGGATTTTTCATGAATGATTAGGATGTGTGACACGATGCAGACGTGGAAATGGGGAGGGTTTGGGCTGGGCTGGAGAAGGTGGGGGGAGAGAGAGGACTCCCGCCAGACAGGCAGCGCTCTGCGGTGCCGCGGGTGTGCAGCCCTCGAAGCCGCCCTGCGTCGGGGGCACCGGCTCCTCACCCCCTCCCCGCTGGGGAGCCATAGCAGAGGCTGTGATGGTGGCACGGTTGCCGGTGCCTCTCCCGGGGTAGGTACCATGGGGCCACCGTGCTGCCGTCACCACGGGGTAAGGGCTTGGGTGGAGGTGCGGGCAGGTGGATTTTCTGCAAGGCGCTGGCCGGAGGGGTGTAGTCACTGGCTAAGGTGAGAGTGAAGGGCAGTGTCGCGGCAGGAGAAGGGCTGGCTGGCGATGGACATGCCTCCACATCACTGGAAATGTCAAGCAGGTTTGCTCTTGCGGTCTGGGGCTGGAGGATTGGGAAGCAACAGTCTTGGTGTGTTGGAAGAGGTGAACTCCTTCCTGGCTTTGTTGTCGGGGGCTTCTGTTTCTGTTGTTTGGGTTTTCTGGTAGCGTCTCCTTTGGGTGGGGACAGTGCTGGAAGCAGGTTACAAACCAGGCAGCTTCTCTCTGGGTTGCTGGCTCAATTTTGAGCTGGGTTAATAATCATCAAAATGAGAATGAAGGGAGTTGTTGTCTTGTGGCTTTTCAGTGCCTTTTATGAGCAGAGGTAACTCTTAATTCAGTCCCTAATAGGCCATTTGGAGTGTCTGGGATTCCTCCAGAGGGAGGTGAGTGAGTGACGGGGCCTTGGAGGCCACGCTCCATCCTCCCCTTGGGAAGGGGTGGCACATGGCAAGGTGGTGCGTGGTGCTTAGTGTGACTCTTGTTTACAGATGGGTGTGGGTGTCCTTCTTTCCTCCCTGCCCTGTCTTCTCTGCTGGATCTTGGTGTGGTTTATAGCGAAATACGAGGTCTTGGTGTTAAAAAGCAATGCACTTGTCAACACAAATTTCTCTTTCTCTTAGCTGATTAGGATAAGCGATATCTGAATCCATCCCAGTGCTTCAAACAACTGTGTGGTTATTTTTTTAGATGGTGGTTGAGTTGGGGGTTTGGACCATGTGTTGGGTATCTTCTTCCTGCCGCCATCTCCGAGATTAACCTGGAAACCTTGTTTTGTTTTTCCAGTTGCAATTTCTGAGCAGTTTTGTCCGGAAGACTGTGCTCAGGTTATGACGACTAATCCCAAACCGAACAAGGCATTAAAGGTAGGGAAGAAGCTGAGTGGGTGGTGCTGGGTGGTTGGGGAGGCTGTCGCAGAACTGTGCGATGTTTTTTGTACGTGACTGTTCTTTTCCATTCCGAGAGACTTACAAATGGGTGCTGATACAATTTCCCACTGTCTGCAGGAAAGGTTAGGGTAGAAAAATACTGGCATCACCCAGAAAGGGGCCCGAAGTCTCTGGGATGGCATGGAGGCTGGCATATCCCAGCAGCTATCCAAGAGACTTCTGACTGTAGGAGGTGTTGGCAGCATCCTGAAACCAGTGCTACCAGGCTTATCAATGAAGTGCTTTTACTCTCAGGACTTGGAGGCACTGGGGAAGGGATTTGTTCAGCTGGTGTCTCCGAGGTCCATGAGACAGTAAATGCCTCAGACATAGTGGCTTGATGGTGTTAATGCATTATTGAAAATCTCTTTCCAGTGTTTTGGCTCTTGGTTCCGTATGTCCTGCAGTGTCTGAAAAGACAAAAGGATGGTGTCTTGAAAGTTCTGGGTTCAGTGATATTGAAGGTCTTCTTCAGCCTAAACAATTCTGTGATTCTGAAAATAATGGTGGTGGCAAATGTGCTTGAGAAAAGGACAAGACCTTGGTGGTTTTCTCATGTAATTTCAATCTGGCCTGTGCCCCAGCAAAACCAAGTCAGGCTGTGTCCTTGAAGCCAAGCATGCTTTGTTCACTACTCAAATCAGCAATCTTCAATGAAAAGCCACAAAATGCTGAATTAAGCCCTGCCTAGAAGCAGCTATTCTGCTTCTGAGATGCTGCACTGGTGTCCCAGCATAATGCTGGGAAAAGGTGTAATCTTAGCGTTGAGTATGAATTCCAGGTCCTGAGAAAGGGCTTCACAAAAAAAGGCTTCAGCCAACTTTACATTCATCCTCTTGAAAATCTTACTGTAGGGTTCACATTGGGTATGTAAAGCTCTCTGCTTTCTCTGACCTAATAGAGTGACCCAAACCCACACAACTACAATGCTCAGATCTCTGCCATGTTTAACACAGATGTTTCAGTGGAGCTTGTGCTCTTCACAGCACATTGGGGATGTTTTCCAGGTAGGGCTGTGACATTGCTTAGGGATGGCCTTTCCTCTTTCTGCTGCCCAGAGCATCCACTCGCATCGGGTTGCTGCTACCCCTGTACTGTTGGTATTTGCAGGTAAAGGAGGAGTCAGGAGAGAATGCCCCAGTGCTGAGTGATGATGAACTCGTGTCAATGTCCGTACGGGAGCTGAACCAGCACCTGAGGGGTCTCACCAAAGAGGAGGTCATCCGTCTGAAGCAGCGGAGGCGCACGCTGAAGAACAGGGGCTACGCTGCCAGCTGCCGCATCAAGCGTGTGACTCAGAAAGAGGAGCTCGAGAGGCAGCGGGTTGAGCTGCAGCAAGAGGTGGAGAAGCTGGCCAGAGAAAACAGCAGCATGAAGCTAGAGCTGGATGCCTTGCGCTCCAAGTACGAAGCACTCCAGACCTTTGCTCGTACTGTGGCGCGAGGGCCTATTACCCCGACCAAAGTTGCCACCACCAGTGTCATCACCATCGTGAAATCAGCCGAAATCTCATCCAGTTCTGTGCCGTTTTCAGCAGCCTCCTAGTGCCCTCGGTGGGGGGAACTAGCAGCCTTTTAGAGGGGAGGGGATAAGGCTCTTATGCATTGTTCCGGAGTCCTTGGTCACGTCAAGAATTGGCATTTTAAGAAGTCTCTTCCAAAAGTGCAAAAAACAGAAGAAAAAAAAAAGAGAAAAACAAAACAAACCCAAAGGGTTCCTACAAAGGGAACTTGACTGGCTGCTTCTGTCTGGACTCAGTGGCTCCATCAACCTCTCGTATCCAGGATTTGAGCTCTGTATGCAGTACAAATTGCAAGATCTGCTTCCTCCTTCCCCCTGCCTCCACAAACCCCTCTCAGCTGTGGGCAGCTTTCCATCTGGGAGAAGATACCTGAGGAGCCTCCGGAGTCTTCGTGAATGATGCTCAAGAGCCAGGAAACAGATGGACAGTAGAAATCATCATGTGAGATGAATGTATGGGAAAAAGAGTTTCCTTTAGTGGCCTCCTACTCCTTGTGAGAAGGGTCTCCCCTGCCTTCCCCACTTCCATCTGATATTATGAGGGCAGGAATATGGGCTTTTTGGATTTGATTTCATCCTGCTAAGAGTGGATGGGAGTGGGAGGATGATGGAGATAAATGCTTGGGTCTGACCACACCCATTAAGAATAACCTTTTGTTTTCAATCCATGCTGTTAAAATATGGAAAAATATATATTTTACATATTTTAATATGCCCCATTACCTGTGTGGCCTGTAAAAAAAACTACATTGCAGCCTCCTTTATTCCAAGCCCAAGTTTCCCGATAGCTCCTTCCCAAAGGTGTGCCTGTGAATTGGATATAATTATGCAGTTTATTTCTTCCAAATGATCCGCAGTCTTGAAGTAGCAGCTTTTTTTTCCTGGATTACCTGAAGCTGAAGGGAGGGAGGCACAGTAAATGCTGTGAAGAGCAGTGTGATGGGGAGGAGGAGGGGAGATGAGGAGGAAAAAACGCTGCACGTATTACTGGTGGAGGCAGAATTGGCTGTGAGAGAAGGTGGGACAGTTCTGCTGGGATCAGCACTATGAGAAGGGGTTTGTGCAGAGTATTTCGGAAGGATGTTTTTAAAGCACTGAAGTGTAACTAGAGGGCAATAGCATTCAGCCAGGAGGAGAGAAGTTTAGAGTCTCCTCTTTGACAAAAGCATGGGTAGGTTAGCAATGAGCATCCTTAGCTGGGGAGCTGTGCTTGCCAGTCCTTGGTGATCAGAGAAAGGCTATGGGGAGGTCAGATGGGAGCTTGGAAGAGTCTTTCCCTCTCCATAGCACATCAGATGCTGAATTTGGGATCCAAAGAGTACAGTGAACAACCCTCAGTGTTCAGCCAACCTGTGTGAATGTGACCCTGAAACTTGATGCTTTCTCTTGCAAATGGGTGAGTTATCCCAAGAGGCACACGGAGGGCAGGACGGAAAATCAGCGTGTGTGTGTGTAGGGGACAGAAGAATTGGGATCGAGAAGTCGTTTGTTTGGCTCTGAGCAGTGGTTTGGGAGAGGGATTTCTGGCTCGGCACTGGGCAGGATTTGGGAAGCTGAAAGGAGAGATTCTGCTGTTGCGCAGCAGCGATGAAACGATGAATGTTTCCAGGTCACTGTAAAAAAAAAAAAAAAATAGCTATGTTGGTGTTCGTGTGTTTTGTTGTTGTTTTTTTTTCTTCTTGAAGTAGGAAAGAAAAGGGACTGTGAGTTTCGTAGGGCAGGTCAGAGACTTGTGGAAGGGACGATGCCTGTGGTCAGGCAGGTGAGAAGAGAATGAGATTGCTGAGGTTTAAGATGAGGAGAAGAGCTTAGAGAATTTGGGCTCCAGAACAGAAAACAAAGATCACGGAGAATTCATAAGTGGTTTGGACTGAAAGAATAATCAAGTGCTACCATTGTTGGAAAGAGGACAGTGAACTGGCATCTGACACCCAGTATAATTTGTTGTTTGAGGCTTAGTCTTGCCTTGAATGGCAGTATGTTGGTAGAAATTTAGAGAAGCCCTACTTATCTTTGGAAGAAGTTGTTAGCTTGCTTTTTTTTTTTTTTTTCACCTTGTCATTGGAGTCTCTGGATTTCCCAGGAGGATCCTTTGTGAAATAGGTTAATGAAAAGAGAAACCTCAGACTTGGTTCTCATTCAGTCCCCAACATTGACATCCGTGACCTTACTGAGCCAGAAAGGGTGTCAGTGAAATGCTTCCTGAAGGCTCATTCTCCCTGCCAGATCCACGTGTTCTGGAGGGGAGCAGGGAGTTTCCTTCAAGTGATTTTCCAACACGTAGAGTTTGGATGACACTTAGTGTTACCTCATTTCTCCTCCATTCCCTCCCTATCTCCCAACAGGCAGATCGATGTCCTGTGTATCAGTACCAGTTATTGACTCCCACAGCAGAAGCTGAGGAAGATAAAGATGTTACGGTCATTTCCTGGTCCTCTCATGTTCTCCAGCTCACAGACATTGGACACTTTCCCAGACCTTACAGGTGCCTCCAAAAACAGGCAAAATGGAGACTCCTGGCACTGTTGGGGCTTTAAATGAAAACTTTAATGAAAAAGGCCAGTTGACTTGAAAATGCCCTAATGCTTCCAGTCTTTAAAACAGCTCCAGAGCTCCATAACATTCCTGGCTAGATAGGAACACCCTCTGGCTGCCCTTGACACCCCTCCGGGGAAATCAGACCTGTCTCACCGAAGGGGACGGAGGTCGAACTTTGTTCCGTGGGGTCTTCTTGCTGTTGGAATGAGTTGAGAAACATATCTTTATGTGGCACTTCCCTTGTGGCCAAGTATTTCTTTTTTTTCCAGTTCTTGGAAGGGTGCCAAAGGCTTGTCCAAGTGATTGCTAGTTTGGTGCTGGTAGGCACTTAAATCTCTGGTCACTCGATAAAGAACAAGAGGCCTGGGTGTTGTTAAAGCTGTTGATACCATAGCCATGGTAGGTAATCCATATTGGATATCCATAAGGACCACGTGGAAATATTTAAAGAGAGAGAAATATATATATAAATATATAATTATATACATTTTATCGTACAGATTTTTCGTAAAAAAGAAAAAAAAATAATTTTTTTTCCAAGTTTGATACTGTAAATCTTTATTAAAAGAAATTGCCAGTCCAGGGCTCCCTGGGTGGTGACCTGGAGGGGAATGAAATGTCCTGGCTAAACTTCCACAGAGGGATCAGAATTGCAAGGTAACGTGGAGGGAGGAATGACCCGAAAGCTGTTGATCACGTTGGAGACCCAGCTCCTCCACCCTCCTCCCTGGAGGGCCCTCCAGCTTGGGGTTGTCACGTTGCATTCCTCTGGGGTTCGGTTCGTTTCTGTTGTGTTTTAGTTTTATTTTTGTTTCGTTTTGTTTGTTAGATTTCATTTTTTTTTTTTTTTTCTCTCCGTCCTGCACTTGCCAGCCTGACACCCGGGGCGAGCGCGGCGTGGGGAGCTGGCGGCGTGGGACATGTCCCCGCAGCCGCGCCTCTCTTGGCCGCAGTACTTTGGATGCCGGGGCTCCCTTCTCTGCCCCTCTTAGTTTGTTCCCCCCCACCCCGCTGAGGAGTGATTTTTGGGTGCTGGGATCCTTTCCCCCGGGCTTGGCCTTTCTTTGGTTGCTCCCCATCCGCAGCGTGACGCGAGAACCGAGGGCTGGGCGGGTGGAGAACCAAGGCGTCACGCAGGGAGCAGGGAAGGGACACCTCCATTCTCCTTGGCGTGTTTGCTGTGCTCTCTGTTGGGAGTGGGGAACCTTTCCCTCCAGGGCAGCTCCAGATCCCCTTTGAAATGAGGCAGCGTCTCTGCTCTTGCCCAACCCTACTGTCTGCCAGGAGGAGACCGCAAAGTGCAGAGACCTGTGTACCACAGCAGCTCCGAGCGCTGGCACTGGGCCGGGGTGGAGGTGAGCTGTGCCACGGGATGGCTCGGACCCGGGGAGGAGGAGGAGAAGGTGGCAGTTTTTTTTCTCTCTCGGATCATTTAAACTTCATTGTCATGATTGTTTTTATTTAAAAAAAAAAGAAAAAAAAAAAAAGGGAGAAAAAAAAAGGAAAAAAAAAAAAAGAAACAAAAGTGTACCGAAAAACTTTTGTAATGTGGATTTGTTTTCCTTCGTCTGTATTTCAGTCTGCTGGGGTGTTTCTGTAGATGGTGGATACTTGCTTTCATTTTTTTAATGATAGAAGTCTTCTGTTTTAAGTTGTTTTTTATCACCAGCTCATTCTATCCTCTGTGGTTACTCAGTAATTTCATTTCAATATTTATTTTTGTGCTGCTTTTTTATTATAAAATAAATTATTGATATACCAAGCAATGTGGATTCCTGTTTGTAAGGCGAATAGCCCTGTGTATGTGTCCATTACTTCTCTTGACAGCCACAACGTAATTTATTGCTGTAAATTTAGCTGCAGTGACTGGTTTTTTTGTACCTTTCCAATAAAGCATTTTCTGGTTTCAGACTTGCCCTGGTCTATGGTCAGCGTTTTGGAGCCTGAGTTGATCTTCAGTGGAGTGTTTTCCTGGGGTTTTTTTGCTGCCTGTCCCCAGTGCAGCACGCAGCTGGCCGAGGCGCTGCGGTGAGCGGTGTGTTTTTTGGAGGCAGGCTGGGCTAAGGCAAGTGGGATGGCAGCTTGGGTTTTTTTGCAGTCATCTGACCCAGCCTGCTGGAGCCCATCTCAGCCTTGCTGTGGTGCTTTCTTGGGACGCTTGGAATGTGCTCCAGGGATAGCTCTTGTCCGAGCTGTTTGTCAGGTCTGTCCCGTGCTCAGACCGTGTGTGTGTGTGTGTGTGTGTTCCTAACCCAGGGGCTCTGTCCTGGTGCACCATCAGTGGGTGTCTGTGTTAGCACAAGCAGGACTGACAGCTCAGCAGGCACCTGCCTGCAGTCGTGATGCTGAGCAAGGCCACCTGTGGCTTGGGGACACTGTGACCTGTCTTGAAGTCATGGAGACAGACACTCCTCCCTCTTCCTTTTGGGTTGTGAAATATCCCCTCACCCTTTCCCTGTGTGACTGCTTGTGAATAAACTGCTTTAACCCCTTACATCAATACTTCCATCTTTTTGCTTTTCCCTCTTGGGGCTTTAGAAAGGTGGTACCTTGTGCCAGTGAGCTCCCAGAGGTTGTGTTGGCTTTAATTCCCTATTCCAAGCAGTCGAGTTTCTTGAGGGAACAGCTGAAGGAGGTCAAGCACTTGTGTTGAGGCAGTAGGCTGGAGACAGATGGGTGTGTTGGCCAAAGGTGGAATTAAGAGGTAGGGCAAAGTGTAGAGGAGCAGGGCTGAAAGGCTTTGTGTGTCAACAGGTAAATGGATGGTCATTAGGTGGGGCCAGGCAGGCTTGGCTGAGCAGGCACGTGGGTGAAGCCTGGGGGTGATGGCAGTCTCTGTGCAGAGCAAAAGAAACATCATCAGCTGCTTTGTCTCCTGCCTGGAGAGACTGCAGCAAGGAGCTGGTGACAATGGAAAGGACAGGGAGGTGGGCCAGTTGTGATTGTTGGAGGGATGGAGGAGCATTAATTCAGGAGGAAAAGGGCATCAGAAACGGGCCAGGTGGAGGTTCAGCAATGAAAGGAAACAACCTTCACCAGGCATTGGGGAGGAGCATGGAAGGTCTTTGTGAACAGAGTGGTGAAAGCAGGAATCCTCCTCTCTGGTGCAGGTCTGGCAGTCTGGTGCCTGGCAGCAGCTGGGCCCAGGGACTCAGTGGGTGCTAGCACCCAAAAAAAGAAGTGTCTCTGTGTCTGGGTGCTGTGCAGAGAGCAGCCGTGCGTGAGAGCTGCCTCTGCTGTGGTGCCAGCGGCCGCTTTCCTTCCCCTCTTTTAGGGAGGTCAGCCCGAGCTCCTGCAGGTGGAGTGGCAGGGCGTGCCCTGTGACGATCAGCCCTGACACGAGCAGGGTGCAAACCTGCCTGATCCAAGCCCAAAAACCACCAGGAGCTCCAATAGCTGCAGCTCAGCCTTGTCCTTGGGGAAAGCCCGAGGACAAGCGACAACGGGAAAACAAATCTGCCGACCACCGGAGCCTGCTGCTGGCAGTGAGAGACGCCTGTTCCTCCCGGGCTGCCTGCTGGCATGGCTCCAGGCACAGCAGGCTCCTGTGTAGGTCACCCGTGTGCTCGCCGCCAGCTTTCCCCGTGTCCTTGTTGAGGAGGTGGAGGAGAGGCATTAGCAGAGGAGTCCAGCCTACATCACCATCGGCATTTCTGTTCCCCATGGATGCCTTTTGACAGCCTAAGGGTTTGAGGGCTGTGACAGTGCCCAGCCTGAGCCGTCAGCTCTTGCCTCTCTCCCCTGTGCAAGGAAAAGGACGAGCAGGAGGCCCAGCTCATGCCGGCTGGAGCAGGGAGGGTGCCTGCTGCTGCCGTCGCGGCAGCCAGCTGGTGTCCAGCCCAGCACGGCTCCTTCAGGCTGGTATCACACTGCTGACTTGCATGAGTCACAGCTGACTTTTTTTTTCTTCCCCCCCCACCTTGTTTGGCTTGCAAGAAAGATCTGTTTTACATATAATACAGTAATCAGGGCTTGACATAAATAGGCAAATGTTATTGTCTGCGGTGGGAATTGCACCTGCTGCCAGAGCGATTGGAGGCAGCCCATTATGCACCGGAGCCGATCATTTGTGCAATGAAGTACAACCACGGTTCTTGCTGTGTTCTTGTGCAAGTCTTTATCTCAGCGGCTGCGAGTGCGCCGGCAGATGTGCCATCATCACCTTTGCAGTCTGTCCTCACCCCAGGAGCCAGAGCAGTCTCTGTTCCTGCAGCTGTGGCCATCCTCTCCCAGAGGGGTGAAGACCAAGATGTTCAGCTGAGATGTCCCTGCTTCGGTGCTGGCTGCGTTACAAAGCCAAGCAGCCTTGTCCCTGAGTACTGAGGCTGCACTTTCTGTGCAGGGCAGACTTGCTCCCAGGATGTGCAAGATCCTGGATGAATGCCTGGATGTGCAGAGCATCTGGCTCTTGTTTATGGACCTTACTGCAGGAAAAGTGGCAGCAGTCTCACCAGCTGAGCAGGTATGAGCAGTGCTCCTTCGGACCAGAGGGACTTGCAGGACTGGCTGAACTGTAGGCTACTCGTGTGGAGCCTGGCCTTCAGCATGGTAAGATTTCTCCAATAATAATAAACAGCTTGTCTCGTTGGTGCTGGAGTCTGGGCTTAGCTTAGCTAAACCAGCACCTCTGATCCACTACATCCACAGCTTAGGCGAGGGTTGGAAGAGGTACTGTGCAAGGAGAGGAAGCAGGAGACACGCACGTTCTTTGTGGAGTGAAAAAGATGAGCAGAAATCCTGTAGGAATGCCAAAATGTGCAGGATGCTGCGTGTGCAGGTATTTCTGCTGGGCCAGCATTGAGGGGCAGGGAGGACGTTAAGCTTAAGAGCATCAGCATTATAGCAGGAACAGGCAGATCGTGGGCTTTGCTTGCTGAGCTCAGTGAAAACGCTTGCTTGCTCCGTGCTAGAAATTGCTGTTTATTAGGAAAAAAAAAATAAATAATTTTGTGTTGTGATTTACATTTTGCAGCTTAAGAGCAGGAGAAAAAAAAATCCAAATTCGATGAGTTGTGTTTAAAAAGGCTCCAAGCCTTATCCATCAGTTTTGTTTGCCACACGACTGCAAATCTGAGGCTGTAGATTTATCTTCATCCTGCCACTAGCCAGCTACCACCCCTGACAACAGCCCAACCAGTGCCTAAGTAAGTTCCCAGGGATCATCTCATTAAGAGAATAGAAATTGGGGAAGAAAGGAGAAGTCTTAACAGAAGGATGTGAGCTCTCCATATATGTGCTCACTGATATGAAGAGCGTCCCTCCATACACAGCCTTCCCTTGCCCATGATCTTGCCTCAAGTGGCAACAACCCTCAACACATTTCTATCCTCACCATGGTCACCTGGCTGGGCTCAGCTCCTGCTTGCCTTCCCACAGGTCAGACAAAGCCCAGGGATGGGGAACAGTGAAGGGTTAGGAGGAACAGGCAATTCCCAGTAAGTGAATTCCTACCACCACCAGTCACAGTCTGGTTCCCTAATAAAGATTCTGATAAGGAAGCTGGAATCCCTTTTAACTTCTGATCCGTTCAGAGATAAGCTGGTTGAGACGTAAACAAGCGCTTCTGTCACCGGCAGCTCTCAGAAATGCAGCTGCAGACCTCTGGTTAGTCCCAGTGAGGTCCTGCCACGCTCCCGGGGGAGTTACTTGGACAGCTGCATTCACATCTGGAGGGAGAAAAGGATGACTTATGCTTTCTCCACGATAAAGGTCTTTTGCACATCTCTATAAGCTTTGCTGTGAGAAGGAGAGGGGGAAAGATGTAAAAATAAGAAATGACGTCTTTCAACCTTTACCGGGTTTTGAGGTGAAGCGAAGTCACCTTCCTGGGCTGGTTTTCTCCACGGAGCCCTTGGAGATCATTTTTTACTCAAATTGGGAGAAACTAGAGCAGAACTGTGCTGAGAAAAGCATTTCTCTCAGGCCTCAGCACTGCTTGGAGGTAAGAGGAGGGTGGGGGTGGCTGGTCTGTCCTGCACCCTCGCTCCCCTCCCTGCCTGGCATCCCCCAGCATTGGCACAGGGCTGGCAGAGAGATGCCAGCAGTGGGGCAGCAAAGCCCAGGCTGCAACACAGAGTGCCAACACAGCTTCATCCATGACAGCAGAAGCTGGCACTGTTTGACTTAACCTTTCCTGGGTTACTGCATCTTCCCTTCTAGAGACTGGCTTTTTGGGTAGAGTTCCTGGCTTCTCAGTACTCTGATTACGCCAGGCTGTCTCAGCCTCAAGACACCTTCCCTTTGCATGGGTTAAACTCTCCCCAGTGTCAGTGTTTCTTCTGATATCTCCTACAGCTCCTCATCTGACAGGATTAGCATTCTCTTTTCAATGTTTTTGGTCTTCCTGCTGCTCTGTCCATCCATCCTGGAGGCCACGTGCCCGTTCTCCCCTGGCGCTTTGCGCTCTGCCTCCTGCATCGACTGCTGGGTGTACTGCTGGTACGCGGGCGAGAAGTTGTGGATGGCATCCTGCACGATGTCCTGGGGGCTGATGGTCTCCTTCAGCCCACTCGAGATGCTCTGCATCGGGGCGAGGTTTGCTGCAAAACAGGGAGAGCAGGAGGGGTGATGGGACAGCAGGCAATCAATGAGCCCAAGTGATCCAAGACACTTTTCCTTAGAAATTCGAGCTTGGGGGCTCATTGTGGGCCAGGTCAGGTTGCGGTTCCGCAGAGAAGGAAGGCAACCCCAGCTCCATGTTCCAAAGAGGATAGATCCTCTCCAACAGCTTGTGGGTAATTACCACAATCCCCTAATTCTGCCCAGCCACACCAAGGTCTCCTTTCCTGCCACTTGCTATAGCTTGTGGATGTCATGGGGGAAGAGGGAGAAGGCATGCATGGAGCGCAGGATAAAGAAATTCCTCTTGTAGCTTTTAGCATGCCATTGGTAATGGGATACTAATAAAATAAGGGAGATTTCCCCTTTCTTTAGTCATTGAAGAAAGGAAAAAGTGAGGAAGAGTTACCTGTTGAGTTTTCTTTCTTCTCCCTGTACACCTGGCAGGTGAATGCGTAGCGCAGGGCAATGGAAGCAAAGAACATTTCAATGCAGATGATGAAGTTCTGGTAGCCAGCAGCCACTGTCCCAGCTCCCACCTCTTTCCCATCGATGATCTGAACTTCAGGGATCACCCCACATTTCTCCAGGATTGCCAGCAGAGTCCCTGCGTGGGAGAAGGGAGAGGGATCAGTTCTGCTCCTGCATCCCTGGGCCAGGTGGGGCTATGGGAGAAGCGTTGGGCATCCATGGTGGAACCCACCTTGCCAGAAGGAGAGGAAGATGACAGCCTTGATGGTGATGAACTTGAGGACTGGCTCAAACGGGCGCAGCAGGTCCATGGTGGCAAAGTAGAAGAGGAAAAGGGCATAAAGGGCCAAGCTGACGGAGAAGTTGTAGATGATGGTGATGTAGAGATATCCACTGTGGACACTGTGGGGAGAAAGAGAGCTGCTGCCCTGGGCTGTGGGGAGCAAAGCAAATGCAACTGGGGACAAAGAGGGATCAAATGGGGAAGGGGAGGGTGGATAGCTTTGCTGTGGGGGAGAACACAGCCCAGGAGGGGGAGGAGGGCAGAGGTAGCAGCTTTTCCTCTGTTGGTGGGACCTCTTTTTATTTATTATTTTATTTATTGTGGCTCACAGGAGTTTTGTCCCTTTATTGTTTGGGGACAGTGAGTCTCCGTTCCCTGGCACTTTGGGCTCACAGTGCTCTCACTGTCCATGGAGCAGCTTCCTGGGGAGGCTGGTAGGACACACTGGTGATGGAGCAGGGATCCATCCTCTCCCATTCACCCTCCCCAGCCCGACCCAGCATCCTCACTTGAAGTCTCCGTCGTGGTACTTGCTGAACGCCTGCAGGATGATGGTGACGATTGCCATGAGGGGTTTCACGATGCAGAACTGCAGTGTGGCCTGCATGAGGGAGAGCCACAGTGTACCACGGGCAGCAGGGACATCCACATCCCACCCCTCTGCTCCCAGCACAGACACTCAGAGGAGAGAGCAGTGCTGAAGGGTGAAATATGAAGCAGCACGAGGTCTGCAGATGGGAGGGAGTGGGGCTTCCAGAAGGCAGCTCCCAAAAGGCAGCGTAGCCACTCCAAGGTGGGGGGCCGGGTGGCTTGGGGACAGACAGGTGACAGGATTCAGCCCACAGTGCAGTGCTGGAGAGTGACAGAGCGTTCAGGCTAACCTGGGACTGGACAGAGATGGCAATCTGAGCTCTGCAGTGGGAGGAGACCCTGACTCAGCAGTGAGTCAGAGGCAAGGACAGTGAGCAGCCCTGCTGCTGGCCAGGTGCCGGCGAGCTGGTGACCTGCCTCCCTCAGAGGGAAAAAAACTCCAAACCCAGCATCTCAGGACAGTGATGAAGCAAAACCTCCTTGGCAGGGCAGGGGGGAAGGGACCTGCCACCCAGAGAGCCCTTATCTGAGGGAAGTGGAGTCGATGCTCCCCATCGGGTACCCACCTGCTTGCAGAAGCGCAGGAAGCCGATGGAGTAGGACATGCCCTGAAGGCAGCAGGTCCCATAAAAGCAGCTGGACCTGGAAGCAGAAGGTGAGGGGATGCCATTGGGGGTGCTGGATGGGGAAAGTGGATGGAGAAGGAACTCGCAGGATGCTGGGACTTACGCAATGGGCTTCCCTCGGATCTCTGTCATGATGGTGCTCTCCCCTCCCAGGTACTCGAAGCACAGGCTCAGGAAGCTGTAAATCACGAAAGCTGCCAAGGCAAGGGCAGACATGATCAGCAGGACTGATGGAAGTCCTGGAGGGGGTTTTCATCTCACATTCCTTCCTGCTCAGGTGTTTCCTCATCCAACCTGGCATTGCATCAAGATTTGGAATGCTGGTGGGTGGGAGCCCAGTGAGAGGAGCAGCAGGTCACATCCATCCAACTTCGAAGTGGAGTTGGACACATCACACTATGTGCACAGAGTTCATTACAGACACAGCAGCTCCTCTGGGCACACACAGTCCATCCAGGGACCATCTGCATGGAAGGACCTCAGAATTGCTAAGGGCCACAAATGGCTGGTGGCCAGCAAGGAGCAGACCCTGAACAGTTTTCTTGGGCATCCCCACCACTTAATTTTGCATATGCTCCAAATCTGAAGTAATGCAAATGCCCACACGACTTAGTCCCTGAGGAAGGGAGGAACAAGTTACAAAACCAGCCTTAATCCTGACAAGTTTCCCATGCATTTCAAAACACCCCAATTTCTTGGGTACATCTGCCACGTGTTTTAGGGAAGCTGCACTTCTACCCCTCAGGCAGCCAGAAAACCTCTTTCTCCAGGACCGTGGTGCTGGGGTCCCTCCAAGCCTGTGTCTGAAAGGCATCGGCTTGTGTTTGTCTGTGGGGCATTCTCTCCCTGCTGCTAATGGAGAAGGAAGGGGAAAACTTCTGCATGGAGGAAGGGAGAGCGGGAAGTGAAAGCCATGGAGATTTGCCACTTCACAATCCAAGACGCTTCGGAGACAGGTCAGCAGGATGAGAGCCTGGCTTTGCCCTCAGCCTCCCTGCTGAGCAGATGCTGTGCTCACCTTCGTAGCAGTCACGCACTGAGTCGAAGTAGACGTAGTACTGGTGGCTGCCGAGGAGGAGGAGGCTGAGCCAGGAGTCGAAGGCATAGACGGGCACGATGAAGAGGATGCGGATGATGTAGCGCTGCTCCTTGGGGATGGTGTAATTCCTCAGGTGTGTGTAGATCTGCAAAGCACCCAGCATGCAGAGTTGTGGCTGCCACAGGTCAGGATGGGAACTGGAGGTGCCCCCAACCCAAAGTGTTAAACTTTGTTCCCAAGGGTGAGAACTCTGCCAGCTTTCCACCATCGACCCATCGCAGTGAACACATGCAACAGGCTCCATCCCAATCCCTAGGCCAATCCCTTGCACGAAAACGTGTGGAAATTGGGTTCCTTCCCTGGGCTGTGTGAGGAATGTGCCCTCCCCTGTGCAACCCCATCCCAGTGCTTGGAGACAGCAGCTTGCCCCAGGGCTGCCTTCAGCAGCACAGACCTGCACAGCCCCCTAAACCATGCCCACTCAGGGTATGCCTGGAGGCAGCGGGTGCTGTGCACCCCAAACACCCCAAATGCCCCGCTGGGTGTTGCCTCTGGGCAGTGCCAATGCCCTGAAGCCTCTCCTGGTTCTGGCAACCACCTGGGGAGAGCGTGGGCAAAGTCCATCCGTACCAGCTGCCAACATCCGTACCAGGCTCCTGACGGGAGCAGCAACAGGAAGAAATACTTATCCAGAGCTGAGTGATTTGCAGTGGACTTGGGGGCAATCGATAGTTTTGCTCTCATGTTAACCCCTGTGCTGAGCTCCATCCCCGCTCCCAGCCCATACCTGGTGGAAGGTGACGATGAGTGCTGACCACACGAAGATGCCAGAGATGATCTGTGCCGCTGTTGTGGTCAGGAAAAGCTGCTGGCCATCCTGGGAGTTATTGTGGGCAGCCGTAAGCAGGGCAACAGCTGAGAATGGGGAGGCTGAGGCCAGCCTGGCTGCTGTGCCAGGCCCTGGTGTGCCAGGTGCCACGGGAGAGGGCACAGCATGTGTGGCATTACTCATCTGCAGGGAGGGAGAGAGAAGGGGAGTGGTGCAGGAATGGAGGAGCGAGGTAGGCTGGTGACAGGGAAGGTCCCAGCAGATTTCCCAGCCCACACAGTATATACAAACCTCCTGTGAGGTTTGTACATAAGTTATCTCCTCCTCAGGGTTTTTCCAGGGTGTCCCCCACCCAAACCAGCCCATTTGCCACGTTGGGTCTGATTCTCTCAGCAGGAAAATGCAAATGTCCTCCAAGAGCAGACCCTCTTTTCCCTGAGGAGGTCTGTGCAGTTCCCATGTCTCCCAAAACACACTTCTCCTTCACAGCTTTGCTCCTTGCTTTCTCAGGAATCACTCCCACTTGAAAAGGAATGATCTCTGTATATTTGTGCCCCTGCAAGTTCTCACTTGTGGCTCAGGACGCTTTTCCATCAGAAACCAGAGACTTAAGGGTTAAGCCCATCCCTCACCCAGGATAAGAGTCCCTTACCAAAAAGCCATCAGGACACTTGTGTCCTCTTCCTTGGGGCTCAGAAAACACTGTGTCCCCCCCCCCAGATCTGGCTCCTTTCACCATGTGTGGCCTTCTGGGGGCAAAGCCTGAGGCTGCTCAAGAAATCAGATTTTTGATGTCACCCATGTTCTTCACCCAGCTATTTCTGGATTGTGGGGGTGTCAGTGTGCCAACAGTGACAACCCCAAGACCTGAAGGGCAGCCAGCAGTCCCTCCTGCACCCAAATTAAGCACAAGGGAGCAAGCCTGCCATGCCAGAGGCAGAGCTGCTGCCCTTTGGGAATGCTGGAGTGCTATGGCATCTCCTTGGTCAGTGTGTGCTCCTCGAAGCTGGTTGCCCCAAGGCACTGAGCATTCCTGGTGCAGAGGGTGGCTGGGCATATGGACACCGTGTACCCAGCGACTCCAGACAGCAAGGACCAACCTAATAATAAGCAATTATTTATAGGGCAGCTTCATATCTCAAGGCCAACAGATGCATAAACTGCCATGTTTGGGTTCTCTTTCTGCTAATCTACGGAAAGCTGCTTTTTCCCAAGTATAACAATAGCGGTTAAAAAAAACCAACAACCTGCAAGCTAAGCTCGAACAATATAGATGTTTCTCAGTGCATTGTTAATAAACAAACATTTTAGCTGCTGGGTAACTATCGCCTGGGGTGAAACTGTAAGCATGAACTGGAGAGAAGCATGAAAATATCTTCCATAGATAAAAGTGGTAGGGAATGACCTCGGTCCAATTAAACACTGAAAACAACCCAAAGCAAGAGCTCACCCCGCGGCTCCCTGCTCTGCCCTCTCACCGAACCCCAACCTCACAGGAGAGGAAACTCAGCTGGTGTCAGATCAACAGCCCTAAAAATACCTTTCCCCGGCTGCGCCTGGCAGGAGTCGCCTGTAAGCGGAGATGCCGGGGCGGCAGCTGGCGGGGCCCCAGGAGCTCACCCCGGAGTACCTGCGCCGGGAGCGGGGCTGGGGCTGGGGCTGGCTGCGGGCACGGCGGGGCCGATGGTGGTACACGGGCGGCACAGAGCCTCGTCCTTCCCCTTGCCACCGTCCTGGGGCCCTGCCCTGGCCAGCAGGAAGAAGGATCCCGGGAAAGCCGGGGCGGGATCTGGTCTTTGGACGGACTTCGATGAGGCCGGACCTGCCTTGTAAACATTAACAGGAGGACGGAGATAGCTCGTGGCGCAGGGAGGGAGGTGAGAGCCCGGCTGTGCCCCGTTCCCCAGTCACTCCTCACTCTCTCTGGGGGCTGCCCTGCTGCTGGCTGGGGCTAAATGGCTGGATTTGGCCACGCTTTCCCTCTGCCTGAGCAGAATGAAAGCTCACTCTTTCTAGCTGTGTTTTTCCAGTCACTTTTCTAGTGATCCAGCTCACTCCCCAAGACATGTCAGAGCTGTGCTCTTCACTAGACCCATTTATTCTGTTTTCAACCCAGTGCTGTGCCGCCGATGCTCGGCCCAAGGTATACCATCTCCTATTAACTTTCCCAGCCACTGCGGTGTGAGCACGGTGGCACTGACAGCCAGTCCTGGCAGCCTCCCCGACATTGTCACACTCTGAACATGGCAGAGCAAGTCATTAAAAGCAAAAGCCTCGGTGCCGCTCGGAGACAGAGCTCCCAGCTCCACAGGTAATTAGATCCCGGCCGCGCAAGGTAGTCAGGCAATTCAATGCAGTTAGAGAGCCATTTGCTTCCAAAACAAAGGCAGCAAGGAGACACCGGGAATAATATCAGCTGCAAAACTCAGCTCCTCGATGGGACTGAGCCATACCCAATCTGTTTTCAGACACCTTGCAGGTACCTGCCATACAGAGTCTGCCTGTTACGTCCACTCCCTGGGATATTAGAGATGCTAAGTGAGAACTGAGAAGATAAACTGAGCAGTGAACCTTGTGTTCAGGCAGGCCACCTGCAAATGGGACTTTTCACCTTGCCAGGTATTCCCCTCCATCTGCAGGCTGCCAGAGCCCAGACTCCCAGCTCACATCCCTCCCTGTGCCCTGAAGGACCTAGGACAAATCGCCATCTCAGCGGCAGACCCCCGGGGGGAAAAGCAAGTCAGCAGGGAAAGGTGAGCCCTCGCAGCCCCCTAGCAGTGCCTCTGAGATCCCTGACCCACATCCCGGGGGGGGGAGCATGCAGGCTTAGCCCCACCAGCGCAGGAGACATGCCTTTCCTCCGGGTTGCTTTCAGATAAAGCCAGGACACTCGGGTTATTTACGGGACTAGCCTCTCCACACCACCATCAGGCCACTCAGGAGGAAGGACCTACAGCACGCAGCTACAAATCGCAGCAGGGCAGCATCGAGCCCTCCTTGAAGCCCATCTGGAGGAGTGGATGACGCAGGCACAGGGCTCTTAGAGGAGGCTCTGCCCTCCCAGCGGCTCCTACAGGTCCTCAGAACCAATGGCTGGGTCAACCCCTGATCTGTGGGGTTCCCCCCAGCTGCTGTGCACCGCCCAGGGCCCCACTCACCCTTTGGGGCTCCTCCGGGAGGGAGTCTGGCTGCCGTGCTCCTGCCTCTGCATCCCCCGTGCCCTCCTCCACCTGCACCGGCTGGAGACTCCTCCTCCGGACACCCTCCCAGCCCTGCCCGCCTGCTGGCAGTGGCAGTGCCACTGCCCCAGTCACTCTCGCTGCTCCCCGGGTCCTACCGGTGCCCCGCTCACCTGGGTCTCACTCTCCCTGCCAGCACCCCGCTGGCTCTCGCTGTTCCTCGGGTCCCACCAGCGCCCCATTCTCCCTTGCTGTGCCCCGGGTCCCGCCGGCGCCCCGCTTACCTTACCAGCACCCTCTCGTTGTGCCCGGCTCACCCTGCCAGCGCCCTCCCTGCGCCCCGGGCCCCGCGGGAGCTGGAGCAGCAGGTCGGGCTTTGTCTCCTGCAGAAAAGCTACCCAACTTACCTTTCCAGTCCGCCGCGCTTGGCACCCACGCCCGGAAAGCAAACACGGATGGAAAGCCGCGGTGTGGCCCGACGCCGCTGCCCCCTACCCAGCGCGCGTCCGAGGGCAAGAGCTCTGCCTAGGTGGCAAACGCAGCTTTCCCTGCAACTGGGAATTAATCCCTACCTGGAGGAGAGCGATGACTTAAAAGGCAGGCAGGTGGTGGCACCTTGTGCCTGTTGTTCGGGCAGGCCTTCCCCTCGGTTTACTGTGGAGCAGAGAGGAGCAAAGTCAAAGGACCTTGCTCGCGTTCTAATTTATCACACGTGGAAAGGCAGCGAGGCAAGTCCACCCTGGCTCTGAGCATCAGATCAAGAGAGCTTTCCAAGTCCTTTCCTCACTCACCACCCTGTGCAGATCTGGTGACATATAAAGCCAGGAAATGAAGGTGCCCAACTTGGGTAGTAACACTCAGGTCTTTGTGGCACAGCAGTGGTACACCTCTGTATCACCACAGAGGAAGATGCAATTTCCATCCAATTTGCTAATTCATGTATGTTCTCCACAAGCTGCCAGAGCTATGGACACAGCAAGAGCACCAGTTTTGTGTCAGGAGAGAATCCCTACTAGCAAACAAGACTGACAATAACTAATTCCACATGCCTCTCTCAGCCTTCCTAGACAAAAAAAAAAAAAGGAAATGTAAAAGAGGAAAAATTTATAGTTCTGACAGATGCGAATCTTTGATTCTTGGAAGCACAGTTTGGAAAATTATTTTTAGATGAAGTTTCTTGTCAAGGGCAGCTGGAAGCCTGCAGTGTTTGAATGTATTTTTAAAAGAGTTTCATTTCTCATAATCCCTTTAAATGCTGTAAATAACCCTTACTTCAGAGAAAAGAGTCCTTTCAAAATCCATTTTCTGCTTTTCTACTTCTAGTTTTTTAGCAGCAGAAATGACCCAGCAGCTAGATCACCACGGGGCAAGGCACAGGCTCTGTGCTGATTATGCTGCACTAACTGGTCTTAGCACAGCTCCTCCCTGCCCAGAATCTAAGACCTGGCCCCTGTCTGTGCTGTCAAGTTCATAAGTGACAAAAGTGTGGAACAGCTCACTTAAAAATTTACTACTTGTCGTTTATTACAAGAAGAGGTAAAAAACAAGTGTGCTTCATCTGAACTTTTTGTCAATGACTTGGCAGAAACAACTCTGTGTAACCCCCTCAAACCCTCTGTCCCCACATCTCCTAGGACACATGCTCATTGCAGGTGACCAGCCTATGGCTGTTCTGTCTCTCTGATGTCTTGGTACCATGTAATCCACTGGCAGAGGTTATTTTGTCTTTTTCTTACCACTATTTTGGGTTCCTGTCTTCCACCCTGACATCAGCGTTCATGAAATTTGCAGAGCATAATTATCTGCCTCTCTTAAAATCAGAGTGAAAGTGGAAAATTAATTCAGACTATATCCAGAAAGGAATGGACATAAAGACAGAAGCAGCCATCTAGAACCCATTTCCTTTAAAAAGCCAAGAAAATCTTTCCCATTATACAACTGTTGATTTTTTTACCAAGGCTCGTATTTCAATTGAAGTGATTCTCACAGAGCAAAAAAGAAAAGAGGTAAAATTTGATGTGACAATGTTTCTTTTATTCCATTTGCACCGGGTGTTCCCCATTTGTGGTAGCCACAGCTACAGAGCTTGGCATCTGCTGCTACTCAGGATTCCCAAATAAGTGACCCACCCAACAGGATAAAAGTAACACTTCTCTTGTATGTTGAAACAATTGCTCTCGTCTCACCACTGTCTATACAGACTTGCAAACCTGTCCCAGTAACAAAACCCACAAATGTTCTACACAGTAGAGAAAAATTCATGAAATTCCTCAGTACGTCCAAAACCACCACAAAGACATTCCATCATTTTCATTTCTAGTCCTTTTAAATAGGTGGTGATGAGTCACGGACTCAAGATCATTTCCTTGAATCCAGATGGCACAACTTCACCATACTTGGCAGCTCCGGATCACTTCTCGCAGAGCCTGTATTCCTTCCATGGTCTTGTCCTTCAAAGCCATGGCGAGGAGAACAGGTTTGTTCCCAGCTTCCTGCGACACGAACGCCACCAGGTTTTTGGCACAAACATGAACGAGTGGCTGAAAAGAAAAGGGATCCAGATGTACACTCCTACAGATGGGAGAGCCCTCCCACAGGAGTTAGGAGAGGAAGAGTCCTGGAATGACGCAGAGAACCTGTTGATCCTGGACTCAGACTGAGCTTGCTGTTTGCTGAGTGGCTCCAACATGCTCAGCAAAGCCAAGCCAAGGGACAGGGAACTTTAGAAAACATTTTCTCAGCCAGCTTAAAAGGGAAGAGTTTTGTCCCACAAGTGTGACAACCACCCTCATCACCCTGAAACAACCTCACTGGAGCTGCACTTGAATTGAGTTCAGCACTGCCTGGGAAACTTGGAAACTCAGTACGGAGAATCTCTCCTTCCATAATCCTCCCACCTCAACTATGGCACCAGTATTAAATTATATGAAATGCTGTGGATCAAAATGCCTTTATTTCCTTCACAGCCAGGTTTCTAAAGAAGTTTGCAAGTACAGTTTTTTTGTTTAAAACCTTGTTCTGAAGAGGGGATGTTCCAGTGACAAGCTCTCGAAAAAAGCTGCTATTTTTGCAATTCCCAGAGACCCCCAAATGGTGTTATATACACAGTTTTTGTATGCCTGGTGTAAAAGACATGTTGCTTTTAACAGAATAATGAAAACCAGAAGTAAGTAGTGAGGCTGAAGAAAGCAAGAAAAGGGATATAACCTTTCCCATGGGGTTTCTTTACCAATAATAGATTAGAACAGCATTGACAATTTCACTTGGAAGGGACCTACAATGACATCTAGTCCAACTGCCTGAGCAACTCAGAGCTGAGCAGGTTAAAACATTATTCAGGGCATTGTCCAAATGGCTCTTAAAATACTGACAGGCTCACAGCATTGACCACCTCAAGCCTGTTCCAGTGTCTGACCACCCTCTTGGTACAGAAATGTTTCCCAATGTCCAGTCTGAACCTCACCCAACACAGCTTTGAACCACCCAGCTTGTTTAAGTTTTATTTATACCCACAGTTGTGTATCTGTCAGAAGGATGAGTTTGCTTGATTTTAGCTGCCAGTACTGCTTGGAAGTGTGCACCATCCCTAAGAAGAATGTTAGCAGAGACAAGCAGAAAACAAACTAGTGAAAGCTTTTACTTGAATTAGATTGGTTAACTTAGTTAAAATTATTTTAAAATAGAATGTAACAAAGCAAACATAGCACTTCCCATTTCCAAATAAAACATAAAATCAGCTCAGGCGTGGGGGTGGTCAGACTTAGCAGATATCACAGCAGAGGATGCAAAATATCTCCCGCCCAGAAAGGGAAGGCTATTGCTCAACAGAAAGAACTCCACAAGGGGAAGTCATGGATAGAATCAGGAACTTATGTTGCTACAACTTTTTTAGTTAAAGCTAGCAAGTAATATTTGATAGCTTCAACCCTGATGGAAAGCCTCATAATCTTGTAGCTCTGTAACTTTCTGTTTTAATGTTTGACCAATTGACGCTTTGAGAAACACATTTTCTTCTGCTTTCTCTGTAGCTTTGTGAAATGGTCAATAAAAACCTCATTTTGTTGAAGCAAAACAAATTAAACTTTATCAAGGGAAGGTGCAGGCAGGCACACTTGGGAGTGGGCAACTAAAGTCCATTACGGGGCTGGCATAGACTGGGGAGGATGGGGGTGGGAGAACAGACCTGAAAAGGAAAACAAACTCACTGGAACAGGAACCCAAAAGGTTATCAATGGCTACATATTTAATCTTGCAACCCTTAAATCAACAGAGCTTTATCAAACTTTCCATGAACACGAAGCAATCCATATCCTGCAGGACACTAAGAAACAGATCCCCAAACAACTCACGGTTAGTTAAACTTTTATGTCCATGAGCAGACGAGTGCACATACTTTTCTGATGAGCCCCTCTTTCCTCATTTTAAAATTAATCTTATCACAGTTCAAACACTGCTTAACTGCTGTGATTCATCAACTCTCTGGCAACTTGCACAGCTCCACCTACTCCGTTTCCCCCTTATCCTTGCTGCCTCTGCGCTTCGCATCCGCTCTCACCTCATCCTTGCCCAGCAGCACCTTCGTGGTGAGCGAGGGCCTGCCCACGTTGTCGCCGATGGTGTTGGGGTCCACGTAGACGATGGTCCCCATCTTGCCGTACTGTGTGACCACCACGAGGACCGAGTTGGAGAAGGCCGTGCACACCACCTCCGTCGGCACCCCGTGCACCACCTCCTCTCGCTGCTTGGACGTCACGATGGGACTGGCTTCCATCGCTTCCGAAATAGAACAAAAACGACAGCAACAGTAAAACAACATTATATTAAAAACATGCGCTATGGGCTACAAAAACACCGAATCCTTCCCATCATTTGAAATACCCACGGTTAAGTCAATTTCAGCGCACAGAAGCATCCGGAGGTGGGTGTCCGCAGGCCAGCGGAGCGCACCCGAACCCCTGTTTGAGGAGGGTTTCGCAGCCCCGCAGAGATGGCATCAATGCCCCCGCTGCCTCTGACAGGGTCCCCGCTACCGAGGGTAGCTGGTACCGAAGGGGAAACCCCAAGCCCTGATTTCCACTCCGGCTACACTAGGCTTTTCCTGAGGGAGACATGGAGATAGCCATCCCCCCCAGTCCCGCCGGGCCGCGGCCCACAACGCCCCTACCCTTGCCGGCCCCGCCGCGCCGCCTCTATCGGCCCAGGCCCGCCCCGCCGTGGCGGAAGCGGCACCTTTCTTTTCCTTTCCCTTCCCTTTCCTTCCCTCCCTCCCTCCCGCAGCCGGCGGGGGGCGATGGCGCAGGGCAGGCGCTGCCCTCACGGCCCGTCCCCCCCCCCTCCCTCAGCGCCGCCGCCATTACCCGCTGCGCTCGCGCGCGGGAAGGCGCCATGTCCAACCTCCTTCCCCGCCCCGCTGTCCTCACGGCCGTGGTCTTTCTCCGGCCCCGGGCAGTGCTGCCGCACCCGGTCCTTTCACCCGGGGACGATCCACTTCTCCTGGTCCGGTCTCCACGCCCGATTTCTCCCCGTTTCACACCGTGAGGTGGGGAGGAGTCCCAGGGTAGGACCCCCCCTGCGCCATGAGGGGACAGGTGACCCTGGAGGCCCTAGAGGGGATGTGAATATTGTTGTTTTTCTCTTCCCCTCCGTTTCCTCATGGGATGCGACTGCTCGCACTACTGAGCGTTGTTAGGCCACCCTGTACGCTCCCGACCATGCTTTCCCATCTAAATAAAAGTGGTTTATAAAGGCAGCTTGTGTAAAA
>VZRF01006581.1:0-14182 GCA_013396875.1 Vireo altiloquus
GTAGCACCTTTAGTGCATCATAATTTTTTACACTTTAGAGTTAGTGCATCTGGTAACTCATTTAGATAAAGGACAATTATTAATCACCTTTCTTTATTTCAGTTATGATGTATGAAGTCTTTCACACTTGTGAGATTTCAAAATATTTGAAGCTTGTAACTCCCTCCTGCTAGTTTGAAGTCTATTACAAATAGCTTTCTTGTGGAAACAGCCACCTGTGTTCATTTAGTAGCTCATGGTCACTCCAAAATTCATTACTCTTCTGCTGAATTTTTGTTTGCTTTTTTTTGGAAAGAGCCAATATTAGATGTTTTTCAATTACTGTGCCCTTCAACTCAATAAGGTTGGTTTGTTATGAATCTCTCCTTTTAGAAGTTAATCATGTGCTTAATAGGAGAACATCAGCCATTTCTCATTGTGCTGAAACTGAGAGAAGACAAGAAATAAGTGATAAATTCAGAGTTCAAAAGTGCTCTATTTAGAGGAATATATAAAAGATACAAGGGTGAAGGGTTTCATAATGACACAGCATATGATCCTTTACCCTCTTTCTAATAGATATTTGTTCTCCCGCCCTTCAGTTTTAGTCTTGGACTCCTTGAAGTCAATACGACTTCTTCCCAAAAGTACAGTGGTGCGAAAATTTCACCTATATGGTTTACATTTCTCTGCACTGTGGGAACGAGTGATATAGACATTCAGAATTCCAGGAAAAACTGGTGTTTACCACAGAATAGATTGAAATAGCAAGGGCTCTGATATAATTGTATTTCATGGTTTGTTCAATGGCAGAATCTCCTGTATTATTGCTCTTCCCTTGTCAGGGCTTGGTTGTTTGGGGTTTTTTATGACAGTTTAAAGATTTTCCTTTAAAGTAATCAGATATAATCTGATGTAATGGATAAGTAAAAATCAGGATTCACATCTTACAATATTAGAATTCCATACTTTGTTAAAAGACTTGAAGATCATGAGGCTTTAGACCTTTGATTTCAAAGTGAAGTAGTTCTCTAACCCGGATTTTTAAGACTAGAACATAAGGAAATATTTATTTAAACAAAAGACTTTCATCATGGTCATAACAAGAAGACTTTGTAGAGTGTACTTAACACCATCATTTTCTTTGTATTTGGGTAACTTTTCATATTCTGTCCCCAGGAAAATTCCTTAGTGTCAAAAGTCTATAGTGTAGTATCTGAGTTTGTTCTGCAGTCTGAGAAGTGCAAACTGGATATTCTCATCATCTATTTTTGCTCTATCCTGCTCCTATTTCACAATTTTTCTGTTTTAGGCAAATGTTGAAAAAGTAGTAATCAGATTCTTCAAGCATTTCCCCTGTGCTATATGAAAAAAAAAAGTTAAGAAAATAAAGTTGATGGAGACTAAAAAATGTTTTTAATAATGGGAAAATGTGGTGGTTAAGAATGGAAGTCTATCACTCTGAATCAACAGAAACTTTATTTAATGATAGGAACTGTGGCTGATAGCTACTCTTTCAATAACCCCAGTAAAGCTATTCAGATTGTGATTTTGCATTTATTTCTAGAAATAATTTCTCATGCAAATTCCTCTGATTTCCTGAACTGAACTTTGTTTACTCCATAAGTATGATGTGCAAAATGTAATATTCAAATAAATAAATAGGTTATTTCTCAATTAAGTGCATCCTGAAGATCCACATGGAGGAGTTCCATAGAAATAATAAGGAATGGTTAACATTTAATTTGGCTGACTAATTATGTAAGACAACTTTATCTGTCAGCAAACCTAATATAGACCAAATACTAATTGTGACAAATTTTCAAAGAAGTGGCTCTGAAATACAAGATACTGTTGTACTGTAGTGAAATTCACAATGTGATTCTGGCTCATTTTCAAATCAAACTGAAGTTAACAAGATACAAATTTTGGATATCCAAATATTTCATTGACATTCATATGAGAATAAATTCCTGTTCTTCCCAGATGGTCAGAATATGGGTTGATTCTGTATTCACCAAAGAATTTGAAGGAGAGACATTCACCTAGATAACCTTTTACACTCATCTTTTGGGGAAGGTGAAAATTTATGCATAGAAGGAATATGTAAGTGCAGAGCCATATATATATATGCAAAGTGTTCTTTATATGAAGTTCCTTAGAAGCTTCATATAAAGTTATGAGCTTTAAACAGTATAAGCTAAGGCAAACTCCAGCTTCTTTGTCTTTTACCATGCCTAAAAAGAACGCTTGAGTTTTCTTCAGAGAAAGCTAAAAATTCAGACCATGTATTTGACATAAAATTAGTTACCTGAAGATCCCAATCTTCCCAGAGATTTAATTTAATTTCCAAGCAGTCATGCATCCAGCTGTCAAAAAGCAAGGGACGGTGCTCTACCTCAAATCACTGTCCTCAGCCAACTGCCTAACAGAGCAGGAAACATACCAGGTGTACGAGCGTAGTCCAAAGCAGGTTTTCTGCAGCTGGTGAAGGGTGGTGAATGGTGGGCAGAGGACTGGGTATTGCCTACTCATAAAAAGAGGTTCCACTATGCCATTAATATTTTTTTCACTATTTTGAGTTGTGTATACAGTATTTATGGTAGAGCTTTATATTTAGTTTCTCCAGGTAATGAGTTTTAGTCTAGGTCAAACCTACAGTATGCCATTAAATCGATATTCATTGTGTTCCTTGCAACCTAAAAGCCAATGGAATTTGAAAATATGTCTTTTTAATAATATGCATTTAATAACATGGTCCACTAAGCATAATAAAGTTCAGCTTAAATGTTCCATGCCTCCTTTTGTGGATAATATTAAAATATTACAGGTTCAGCTGTAGGCAAAATGTTGAAGCATTAACCAGAAAAATACTATGTTCTGTTTAAAAAAAAAGAATTATTTTCTTAGCTGCTAAATATTATAAAATGATGTGGATTTTCTTGTGAATTTCTACTGAGGAAACACATGTTGTGACGAATGAAGATGAGCCTGAAAGGAAAATGAGTTACCTCAGGAAATGAGGTTGGACCAAGTCTCTAAGTTATAAAAATCCAAGATAAACTCACCCATACATTATAAGGTATGCATTTAAGTGGGTAAAAATGCAAGACTATGTATTTTTGTTATAACTAGGATGTATATTTTTTCATGAAATTTCTTAATGCTCCTTTTAATTGAGTAAACTATTTATGTATCCTACGAGATTATAAATTTCACTAGACTGCTCTTGAAATCAAGCATATGTATTACTTCTGGATGACAAGCTAATCTGTTATAGTGAAAGTTAGTATCAGCACTGTTAACCTGAAGAATTTATGATCAAAAATATTATTTGAATATTTACACTATAATAATATGTAGTTTTAAATTATAAACTAAGCCGCATTTGAAAAAGACATGTGAAGTGAAAGGCTACAGCTTTTCACCTAATTCTATCTACATTTGCTTGAAATCACATTCTTAATATTAGTTTAGGCACCAGTCTAACAAAATGTGTACTCTAATGAGTATAAAGTTGCTCTGGTAAACTGGGTATCATGTTAAAAAAAAACTAGACTGCTCTTAAATTAAATTGATTTTTTCTGAAAATCATACTTTGTTATTATCAGAAGCTTTCTGTCCTTTGCAAAACAGGTAAAATATCATGGTACATATTTATCTTTTTCCTTGGGGGGAAATAGTAGGATGAAAATCTTAAGTAGGTGATCAGCTCAACCAGACAGACTCGAGTCTCACAGTCCTTCTGTGCTGCACAATTCTCTCAATGCAGCTTCCTTATCAACTGGTCTTTTTTTGAAAGGGAACCAAGTATTTCATTAGTCTATGTACTTTCTGTCCTGACTGTCAACTCAGTAAGTTAATAAAGTCAGTTTGATGGGACAAGAAAGTGCAAGTAGATGTCAAGCATGTAAAAAAATATAGGATATGTGCTGTTATTTTTAAGGAAGTTGAGAGTTAGGCTTAACTTACCTTGGCGTCTTAGTACCTGTTTACTTTAAGGCAAGTAGTTTTGTTTTTGTCAATTTGTCAATTATTTACTGAAACTTTAAAGTTTTCACACACTGCTCTACTTCTGACATTTTTTCCCTTTTTTCTCCTTCAATTACATCTTGATGTTGATGGCCACTCAATATTAGCATCAGCTGAAGAGGGCACATACTTAGGTTAAGGCTATACACAGACTAAACTCCTGCTGAGATATTTTCAGAATTGTTCATTCACCCAGAATTCTGATCAGTACAATCTGCAAAAACTGCAATTTTTGCTCCATTACACACTGGGACAAATTGAAGTCATGCAATTTTTTTTGTGTTTTCTTAGGAATTGCTTACTAACCAAGTAATACTAAATCTGCGTGGTTTATTTGAACCCCTTATCACTAATGTCATGTGGGTTACTCTAGTAGGTGCAGATATTTGATTGAAATAGAGATTTTCAAGGACCTGGGAAATAACAATTAGTGGCATGCAGGACCAAATCTAAAATCTGTGAAAATTAGAGATTTCTGGTCATCAAAACAACTTATAAGTTCATAAAAATTACAACCTGATTAACAGCATAACTCTCCTTTGGGTCATAAGCTGTTACTGTAGTAACTGCTTTAAAATGCTTTAGTTGCCCTTAAATTCTTGTGTAAAATGCATATGAACTGCACCATTACTACTGAAGACTACGAAAATAAACAATTTCACTTTTAGTTTTCAAAAGTGTCGTTTCATAAGGCATTGCTATTTACAAAAGTGCACACTAGACACTGAGAGCAGTCCTATTGTTAGAACTGGTGGAATACTTTGATATAATATGCATTGTTTACTACTTAATGATTTAAGAGAGATGGCTGGAGATTTTTTGCATGTGGGAGAGTTGATAACAAAAAATGATGTTGATATGCTCAAAAGCAGCATTTCAGATCATAACTCAGGGAGCCCACAGATCAAATGCTAATTAATTAACATTTTTGACGTGATAACTAACATAGGAGTAATATCAAATGTCATCTGGCCTATTTCTATCTAAAGAGATTATCAATATTTTGAAAGCCTGGAAAAGCTGCCCTTTTCTAATTATTAGAGAGAAATTGTGCATTTTCACAGAATCCCAGAATGGGTCAGATTGGAAGGGACCACAGTGGATCATCTGGTCCCCTCTCCCTGCTCAAGCAGGGTCATCCCAGAGCGCATGGCACAGGATTGTGTCCAGATGGTTATAGAATATTTCTAGTGAGAGAGACTCCACACTCTCTGAGTGATCTGTTCCAGTGCTCAGAAAATAAATTCTTGTTTGTGTTCAGGTGGAACTTCCTGTGCATCACTGCCTGTTGCCTATTGTCCCATTGCTGGGCAGCACTGAGCAGGGCCTGGTCCATTCTCTTACCATTTCTTCACAGTGAAGCTACTTGTATCCCACGAGCCATGAAAACAGGACTTGACTTGGTTTAACTGATCCATGATGGGTAGTCCTCAGAGTAATTGGAAAATACTGTTCATGGTTGTTGTTATTGCTAGTAGATTGTATTGGACCTCAGAAGCTTGACCGGATATTTTCCCACTATAACTCTCCCGTACAGAAAAGACTTGAGCTTTTGCTATGCTCACCTATATCAAGGGGTCTTTCTGAAATCCTTGGGACTACTGGTCCTGCATGAGGTTAAGCAGATGGTGCTGCTTTGTTTTGCTATTTTAATGTGTTATGGACCATACAATCTGTATTGCATTGCTTATATTATATGGTGGGCTTCAAACACAAGAATAAAGAATTATGTAAGGTCATACTGTCAAAAACTCTAGAATACAAACAGCTTTATCGAGAAAACATTACTACTGTTAAGTTTATATCTAAATTGTTTCTTACACTATGTTGCAGACAGCAATAGCCGATTTATAGGCCCAGTCACAAAATTTTCTGTCACACCAAGCCCATGAGAGACATGGCCAGAGAAGTTTGATTTCTGCTGAGATGTTCAAGTAAGAAAGCTATGTGACGGAGCTGTGAGTTCTTTTATTTTTATCTGTTTGACTTATTTCCACACATGTGATGTGTTGACAGAAGGTGAATGCTCAGTAAATTAAAGTAGAAAAGAACTGTGTGTGGCTCCATTGCTCATGGACTTATCTTTACCACCTGACCTAAGAAATGTCAAGAGATTCAGAAGCTTCAGCCCTGAAATACTTACTGTCTTTAACTATTTATATAGACTCTAAATTCTAACTGGTTGAAAATTATATTTTGTTCTCAGGTTTTCTAGGAATCCTAAATTATAACTGTTACTTCTGTGATCTCTCTGGAAGATCTCTCTGGAATGTTCTCAGACTGATGTATTGCAGGGAATTTAATGTCTGAACTTGAGACTGACTATTATCCAGAAAATGGTAATGATCTTCACATACTTATGAGCTTTATCCAGAAACTTGTGTTGTCAAGATATTTATGCCAGCATGAGGAAATACATGTTCATCATTGTTGTACACTTTCATCTAAAAATGTTACTGTCATAGTGCAAAATCACAAAAAGATACTAAGGAAAGTCCAGTAAAAATCTCATTCAAGGGCATTCATATACTACAATGATAACGTTTCATCAATGGTGATTGTCCCATACAAAAAACTATATTAAAATTAATGGTCTGAATCCTCAGACCGTAACATGTCTGAGCTCCACTCAAGTTAATGCATACAGAGAGCTTTATATGAGATGAAGATCCATCCATGACTTTTACTTAGTTCAACAAAATCACTCTATTTTGGTTCTTAAATTTCCCTTCAATGAAAAAGCATAATGGGGCCCCATTTACCACAAAGCACTGCTTTTCAAGTCAAATGTTACGATTTCACTGAAAATCAAAATACTAAAATAAGATAATTGATTTTCTAGAATCAAGAGGGTTTTTTGTTTCCTTTTGCTTTTGTTTTATAAATCTCCTTATAGGAGGCCCTTTTGTCTTAGAATAAACAGCCACAGGGCATTAAGGGTAGATGAAGGGAAGCCTCAAAGGACAAAGCTTCCTTGCTCTGTTCTGAGATACCGGCTGAATGTCAGACTCTCATCAGTTTGTAAGGGAGTGAATTACAATCTCAGGAAAATAGATCAAGTTTCTCTCTGTCCATACATATAAAATTAAATGGAATTAAGCACTTGAAATTGTGCAAAAGCTGTTTATTAGCAGGAAAATTGAATAAAAGATGCAGATTTATTTCACCTTACCTTTGATTCTCATGCTATGTTTTTTAGTAATTTTTTTGCAATAGTGCGCATTATTTTAATACTGTTGGAAATTTTGGCCCACTGAATTAGCCCCTAATGCATTTACAATAAATGAAGAAGTGGCAGGTGCCCTATTTGCCTTCCTGAATATAAACTGCCTATCTCTTTCATTTTATTCTAAGTTTTTTAATGCCCAAATCATCAGTATGTTGAGTTGTACCCAGAAAGTTTTGCTCTTTATCACTTGATTAAAACTGAATTTTGTTTAGCAGCTGTCTTCTGTAGTACGTTGCTTCATTGTTTTAAAGCACAGGGCTTGCTTTCTTGTTTTACAGTGTGAAGAAATGTGTGTAGATTCATTTTTCTATTAAATTTCTTAACTTAATGAGATCGGATTTTATTGTTTCTGGTTTGTTCATGTTGACCTTTTCTACATTTAACTGATTTTAGAACTGAACTTTTAAAGACCTCAAGGTTTCTTGTGGTAGATAATTGTATTGAAAATTGATCACAGGCTTTGTGGTAGAAGATCTGCAACTTACTGGAGTAAAAAACCAGCAGTGATGTGTTGACTTCTGGGTCTGTCTGTTGCTCTGTCTTCCCTCTAGGGGTAATATATACTTGTTTTTTGAGCAAACAGGAACTTGACCATTGCTCTGGGGTCCAGCCCTGGGTGAGGTGTTGCTGAACTTCTCCCCTCTTCACTTCTGTCCTCACTTTGAGCTCAAAAGATTTTTTGTTATCACCCAGAGTATGTCTCCTCTTTCTCTTAACCAATTAAAACTAATTTCTTTGAAATTCGGGTTACTGCGAGTGTGTGGAAGCAATGTATGGCAAAGACTTTTTTTTTCCTTTTCTTGGTACATTTTTTATTACTTTTTTTAGGGGAAGAAGGGAATTGTATTTTGTCAGGAAGTCGTGCCCTATTCCTGCAAGAACTTCCATTTGAATTTTGAGATAATGCAATAGTGGTAGTATCTAAAAATAGAACAGAAGAAGAGGCAGAAGTGAGGGTGAGAGGGACAGTAATTTATTAGTCCTTTTCAGCCTACTTGCATTACATCTTAGGATACTGAGAAGGAATTTTGAATTAACCCAAAGAAGGGGTTGTTACTGCACCCTGCAACACTTCAAATTAGGTTAGTAATTTCCACAACCACTGGCTTCTGGATAGGTTAAAACACACACGAAAATTGTCATTGTATTAAAATATTAAGTGATTTAGTGAATACCATTTGTAAAAACTGCATTAATACATATACTTATCAGGTAACTGCTCCCCACAAGAATCATGAAAAGCACTGGATAACTTTTACCCTCCTAAGATTTAGAGCACAATGTAAGTACTCTGTTAAATATGTTAAGTGGTTTTTTTAACTAGAAAGCTTTTGTGGGAATTATGTAATTCAGACTCATAGTGAGTGTTCATTTGATAAGGGCACTGGATAGCAGAGCTCATTTTATTTGATTATCTGAATAATTTATAGATGCATTTTGATGAACATAGATTGTGTCTCTCCATCTTCATACTGTTTCTGAGTATTTGGCAGCTGCAAATGCTTCTGTGATTTTTTTGTAGTACATACCTTACAAGAGACATAAAACCTGTATGATAACATAAAAACCCATGTTTCTTTGCAAATGCTTAATCCTTGTCCTTGGGACTGCTGAATGTTGTTAACTTGTTTTAGCTAAGTCATACTTGATGAAATAGAAGAGAACAAAAGAGAACAAAAACAGGGAAGAAGGAACCAAAAAACCTGTTTTACTGAAATTTTTTTGGACATTCTCTGTTGAACTGAAGATTCTGTAGCAAATACTGTCTTGCTAGACAGGACAATCTCTATCACGTCAATTCTTTATGCAGGTCTTATTACTGAAATTCACATAAATATGAAGGAAAATACCAAAGCCTAAAATCAGAATAAATGTTCCTTGAGACAAGTATGAATATTAGTGAAATTCGCATAAATATGAAGGAAAATATCAAAGCCTAAAATCAGAGTAAATGTTCCTTGAGATAAGTATGCAGCTATTCAGCTTGGGCTATAGTGGACCTTTGTCCTTCTCATAAAAAATTTCTTTTTATTTAGACACTAAAAGCAGAGCAGATACTTCAACTTCTTTTCTTTAGGAAAGTAAGTGAAATTACTTGGACGTCATGAGAAAATGCAGGTACCTGGAATAAGAAATATCCATTGAAATAATTAAGAATTACAAGAATCTTGTGAAATTACAAGAATCCGCATCTAATAGCAGAATAATTCAGATGAGTTTAACAATTAGGAATGTCTCTGGTTCTCTGACTCTGAGACACACATTAACTCTATAAATACATGAAGGATTCATGCATTGCAGTCATAAGACAATGAAATATAAGTTTCTTTCAACATTAGTCTGCCCTTAAAAATAATTTAAAAACCAAGGAACATTTTTGAGGTATAGCATTATAGGTGGTACATAGAAAATAAAACCACATTAGAATAACACAAATATATTGTAAATTAAATAACTTATTACTTAGGAAATTTTGGGATCAAAGTAGAGCTTGTCTTCATTTTTCTCCGTTTTGTTTATGCATACTAATCTCACTCTAATTGTGTCATTTTCCCTGTTGCCTGTAGCACAGGGTTTCTGCAGAATTCACAATGCTGCCCTAATGAGCATGGCTTTGTAGCATTTGGCTCAACAACCTCTACCTCCACAGAGGCCAAACTGATTTTCCTCACGGATTTTTCTTTGGGACTTATCATATTCACGGATGAATGGTTCATAAACAGTAATGTCAGTGTTCTGACACCATTATTATAAAAGGCTTTTAAAAATCTTTTCTAAACAGATGGTGACAGGCAGAGAGGTTATTGTCTAAAGAGCTATTGCTTTTATGTTGTGTAACTTGCAGCATTTGAGATTTTTCCTGTCTGTCTAGAACATTGGATAGGATTCACATATTTCTGCATGGTTCCCATTGACTTAATGTGCAGCCATCAGTTTACAGCAACTCTACAGCTTAGGCTGCAGATGTCTTAAGTCAAACACTCAGCAAATAAGAAGCATATAATCAGATTGAGCTTCACCAGCAGTGCAGAGTACGTGTTTACTGCTTCCTCCCATGAACGTACTTGGAGACCTTGTTTCATTCCATGTTTCATCCTTAGACCTGATTGTAGCGAGCCGGGATAGCTGCTAATATGAGTCGATGGCAAAGAGGCAGGAAGGGTCTTTGTATGGGTTCCACAGAGATGTTTATTCCAGTGGTGTGTGTGGAGAGTCCAGGGACAAAGACTAGGCTCATGGGAAGGTCCAGGTTAGTATGAGGGGAGGTAGGGGCAGAGAAAGCATCAGGGGCCAATGGTTTGGGGGCAGGGGACAGTGCACAGGCAGGGTTAGGGTATGGGAACCCACAGGGGAACAGAGAGGGAGTGACTGAGGGACAAGGGGCAGTGGGCGAGCAGGGAAACAGAACTGGGGAACATTAACATAGCAGAACAGAGTATCCTGTGAGAGAAGCCTCTTTCTGTCACTCCAACTTGGGGAGTGCCTCTTAAAATCTTTTCCTCTATAGCACCCTCATGGTCCCTCAGTTAATAGGTTCACCGGCCACCACATCTGATACATTCTGTATGATCAAGTTATTTTCATGGGACTCAGTGGAAAAATATCCCCAAAAATATGATTTTAATGTACAAAAGAGGCTGAATTAAGTTTACAAATAAAGCCATGATTCTGGCTTTTCCAACATGTGAATAATTCTATTTTACCCATTTTAGAATATTCTTTAAATACAAATATTATGAGTGTATGCATGCATGTGTGAAATTTCTTCAGTTTTGCTTTCCTTTTTTTGGTTTATTTTATTTTATTTTATTTTATTTTATTTTATTTTATTTTATTTTATTTTATTTTATTTTATTTTATTTTTAAAAATAAACCTAATTATGATAACATTCATATGAATCATCAGAACTGTTGAATCTTTTGATCCCCCAAATAAATTTCTGTCACCTGAGACAATTGTAATTGGTTGTAATTCTTTCTGGTCCTTCATGAGAGGATGAAACTTTTGGAAAATAAAGTAAGAAAGGAAAAAAGTAAGACTCTGAATTCTGAGTCCTGGTTGTGGAGCAAGCACATACTTACTTTTCAAAAAAGAAATTACAATATATTTTCCTTGGCCTAATTCTCTAAAATGACTAAAATTCTTCACAAAATACAATAAAAACAAGTCTAGTATCTAGAGCACCACTACTCTAAGCAAAAAACTGGGGGTATCCTAGAATCATACCATCAATAGTGTGGCCAGTAGGACCAGGGCAGTGATTGTCCTCCTCTACTGTAGAGGTGAGGCCACACCTCAAGTTCTGCGTTCAGTTTTGGGCCCTCACCTCAAGAAAGACATTGAGATGCTGGAGCATGTCCAGAGAAGAAAAGAGCTGGGGAAGGGTCTGGAGCACAAGTCTGATGAGGAGCAGCTGAGGGAGCTGGAGGTGTTTATCCTGGAGAAAAGGAGGGAGGCTCAGGAGGGACCATATCACTTTCTACAATTTCCTGAAATGAGGGTGGAGCCAGGTGGGGTCAGGCCCTTTTCCCAGGTAACAAGTGACAGGACAAGAGGAAATTACCTCAGGTTATGCCAGAGGTGGTTTAGATTGGATATTGTCAGAAATAATGGTCTGATGACGTTGCCAGTTTAATTGGTTTATTAATGATGACTGGAAACAAGAACTGGGAGTAGCCCAAGATCCCAGTGGCAAGGCAGAGTATCACTCAATGAGCGCAACGCTGGGTGCTCCCTGACAAGTAAGTCATGGTGGGAGGAGGAACTGGTTCCCAGCACCAGTAGAGTTCTTATACACAGTCCTGCAACGCAATTGGTCCATTTTCAATCCTGCCTCCCACTGGCTCATCTAAGTTCCTCCTGACTGACGTGTCTGGATGGAGCGTTTTGTCCAATCATTTGTCCGGGGTAGATTTCATTGACTTATCTCAGGGTCCAGCATTTGTCCCCCATCAGTGCAGCTCGGATGGACATATCAGCAGGTCACCACTTGTTGCAATGATGCGGCCCTATGCTAGGGCCTGAGCAACGAAAAAGACTCCATTCTCAAAAATCACTAGAAGACTTAGATCTTTTATTCATGCAAAGGCAAAAGCAAAAGCAAAATGCAAAAAGCAAAAAGCAAAGAGCAAACTCTTTCTCTCTTGATCCATGCTGTGAGAGAGTGTCTCTCTGTGTGTCAGTGAATAGAACTGTGTGTGAAAACAAATCCAAGATAAAGTTTTTCCATTGGCCAAGAGGATACCTTTTTCAAAACATCTTTTCAAAAAACATCAGTTGTTTACATTTGTCTGCCTGGGAACATTGTCCGCAGATGCTCTGACTGACCTTGATGCTGTAAAAATCTCTGTCAGGCAGAAATGCCTGAAAAATCTTTCATGGGTTTCCACAGTCCAGTCNTCCACAGTCCAGTCCGCGTCACTCCTGATGATGTATCTGGTGATGTAATGTCCATTTGGAAGCTTCTAGTATACTCAAGTCTACCTAGTCAATTCCACATGCCATCTGTTTGTTACAGAAAGTAACTGAAAGTGCTACACTCATACACGTCAACCCAAGATCCTTGATATGAAACCTCAATTAACAGATAATTGCACCCAAACCCATTTAACCCATGTAACTCATTAACTTTATTAATTAATTAATTAACAAAGCCCAACTGTCTATGACAGATATCAGGAAACATTTGTCCACCAAAAGGGTTTTCAAGCATTGGAACAGGCTGCATAGAGAAATGATGGAACTGCCATCCCAAGAAATGTTAAAAAAATGTGTATATATGGCACTTAGGGACACGGTTTACTGGTGAACATGGCAATGTTGGGTTAATGATTGGACTGGATGATCTTAAAGGTCTTTCCAACCTGAACAATTCTACAGTTCTGTGATTCTAATAGAGATAATTCATATAGAAAGTCTTATCTTGAAGCTTAAATGAAGTTGGGAGTGATGGAAAGATGGATCTAATATTGAAAAATATTGGTCTGCTTTAATAATGAGAAATATTTTCACTTCCATTGGATGGCTGTAGTAATTTCTAATTACATAAAATGGACTATCAAGCTAATATACCTCTATGTGGGTCTGTTTCATTAACAAATACTATAAATAGAGAAAATAGTTCAGTCAGCTCATTCTTTCTACCACAAAAGTAACTCAGCTATTCTCTGTGATACACTAGGATGGCTCTTGATCATGAGATTTGAATTCTCCTAGAACATTTGTATGGGGAATAACAGTAATGCAGCATTCAGAAATTGTGCCAAGATTTTTAACAAAGAAAGCAAACTTTAGATAATAGCACACAAAATTTTAATGGGAAGTCTGTTCTAGGATAAAACTGAGAAATATTCAAACCATGTTGTTTTCTTTTGGCTAGCAAACTTGATTTTACTGTCAGTGTGTCTTAAAAATGAATGATTCTTCCTGAACGCCTTCAAAAATTTTAAATGAAAACTGGCAAAGCTTAAGAAGGTATGTTAACAGCAGATTGCTCTGAAGTGAATATGTACAACAATTTGTTAAATGAGGTGTCAGTCTAGGTAGCTGAGTTCTAGAAAAAGACGTAAATTTACTAATAAAATTTCCAGGTGAAAAGGTTTTCAAAGCCAGTGTAACAATAACAGAAGCCACATCCTGTTTTCATAGTAACTATAGGATCCAGAATATTTTTATATTCTTCAATCAATTGTTTATCTTTCTCAAATTTCAAACTGATAGTATATTGCTGATGAGAGGCAATAATTTAAAAACATATTTATTGACAATAGCAGGCCAGTTGTGGCATACACATTTTGTATACATAGCAGTAATAGTACACTCCCATTTGCCTTTCAACAGGGGCATAGACTGGACATTCTATCAAAACTGGCATTTTAAAAGTTTATAAGATTGGTTCACTAAAAATTGTCCCATTCAAGTCACCAAATAAGAAACTACAA
>VZRF01006582.1:0-17894 GCA_013396875.1 Vireo altiloquus
TCTGAATTTGTCTCAAACTGAGAGACCGTGCATGCCAGAAGGCAGGGTGAAGAGTTCAAACCTGAGGAAGACAACTTACTTCATCCCAGAGACCCCTGCCCACGACCACCAGGAGGCACTGTGTACACGTAAATGTATGGAAATGACTTTTGAGCTTATTTTAATACGAAGCAGAGATAGGCTATGAATATGTATAAGTGTGTTGGGAAATCTAATGCATATGTAACTTGTAACCCCATATATATCCAGTTGAATGCTGCTGCCAGCGTGCATGCCTTTGGAGGAATTATTCCCCCATGCACCTGGTGCCGAAATAAACATACCTGCTTTACAACTTTTAACGAGTTGTGGAGTCTTTCCGCACTTCACCACTTCTCAATTCTAAATCCTCTTGTTCCATTTCACACTGTAACAGCCTAGTGCCTGTCATCCACCTAGAACTTGGTGCCAGACTTTAACAATCCTGCCATCATTTATCATCAAAACCACAGCTGCACAACTCTGCAGACAACAGAGCCTCAGTTACCGTTAGAGCAAACAATGGGGCCACTGCCTAGCTTTGTGAACATTTTAGCATTAGAATTCCTTTGGCACAGCCCTGTCCCAGAGGACGACACTGTTTGTTACAAATCTGGGTACTGTGATAAATTAATGGATAATAAATGTTGGCTTTAGCAAAATATGAGTTTAACATTTATCAGTAATAACATACTATGTAGAAATAGCGTTAAAACAAAATATAGTTAAATAGAAGCAATGTTAGAGTGAATTGTAACTTCAAAATAGCTGTAGTATGTGCATGATAATGAATGTCTTTAAGTTGATAAACCCCAGAGCCTGAGAGCAGGATATCTTAAAGAAAGAAAGGAGACAGACTGCGAGCACCCCAGGGAGCCTGCTATCTCACACTCCCCAAAGAAACTATCAACTACAAAACTACAAATTAGGCTGGACATAAGAAGACACCAGAGGAGTCACCCTGCCTTCAGTTCTGAAATTAACCAGGATCAGAAGAGGTGACATGTTGGTGCAAGGGGGGCAGGGATCGGAGAGGGGGTAGTTGAGTGAAGTGTAAATTAACTTCTGATCTTAATGAATATGTAACAGCTTGAAACTATACTTAAGGGCAAGGTGAAATGAATGGATTGACGCCGCTGGCAGAATTGCTAAGCACCCCAGCGTTGTGTTTGCCTTTGTTCCATTAATAAATGTTCAATATTATGGTGCTGAAATTTCTGTCCACTGATTCATTTATTTCAGTACCTTCAGCATAACCTAAAGTTAGTAGAAATAGCCTGTGCATTTTCTCTGCTCAGCAAATTCCTTCACCATTCCTAAATTTGGGCATGGGATTGTTGCGGTATATCAGCTTGGGGTAAGCTGAGGATGCACCAAAAGAAGTTAGAGAGCAAGTTCTGTTAGAGTTTTCAATTTCTGTGATTGTTCTATACCTCAGTTACAAGCTGTAGCTTTGTACCCCAGTTCCTATGGTTACCCCTTTCCCTGAGTTCTGTTCCTCCCCTTGGTTGGTCACATCCCTTCCCCCTGCCTCTTAGGCAGAGATTCCTCTCCCCTCTCCACCCATGTCCCCACCCCATGGGCGGAGAGACCCTGACAATCCCCCAAGGCACACCTTCTCCTCCAGAAAGTTCCCCTTTGTTCAGTGTGCCATTGGTTGTTGTTCCTTAGTTCCTCCCCTGCTGTTCCCCACCTGGTTGTTGTTTTGTCAATCATCCCGGGATCCACCCCTGTACCCTTTGTTCATTGGTTCTCATGTTCTCCACTCCCTCGCTATAAAATCCCCTGCACTCCTTTGTTCTTGGTCTTTCCCCTCGGGATCTGCTACTGCAAATAAAGGCTGTTAGTACCCAGAGGAGAGACCCCTCCCTCTTTCTTTGCCTCCACGGGTGCAGCTACCATCAGGGAGCAGCCTGCCAGCAGTGAGGAAGCTGCAGAGTTGGCCNCCTGGGTTAAAAAGCCATAAAATGGTCTGACCAGAACAGATAAGTCCTCAACCCAGGACCTGCAATACCCTATTAATACAACTCCCCTTCAGTCCTGGGCAACGGCATCTCCAAGATTCCTTGGACCCCCTCTGGGCTAACACTCCAAGCCTTCTGTGAAAAACTCGGTTCACTTTTTGGTAAAATTTAAAAAGTTTAAAAAAAGACAATAAGAGATAAAACAATAAAGCAAAAGGTTAAAATGGCCAGGTGCTTGGCATGCAGCCAGGAGCACACCCTAACTCAGAAAACATTTCTTAAAATGTATCAGCATGTTGCATATTCGTAGACTCTCATGCATGATTCAAACATTCCTTTGCGTTTAGGTGCTCTCTTGGTTTCAACCCCCCCAACCTGCCCCCATTCCATCTTGCAGATCAATTTAACATTTTATCATTCCTTGTGGCTTTATTCTGCAGATTAAATCTTCTTGTGGCTCCGTCCAGCTGCCCCCACTCCCTGATCAATAAATTCTTGCTTTGGGGTTCTGAGGTCTGCCACCATTATGTTCATCCAGATAATCCAAGAATGTGAGGAATTTTCTTGATTATTATTCTCAGAGTTAGTTACATGAACAAAAGAAGCATTCTGCATATCATACTATAACCTAAGAAATAGATACATCACACTACTATTTCTAAGAAACTATATTCATGAAGCAAAGTTTTCTAACATTACACATATAGCATTCATTTTAATATTTGCGAAAAGCCAATAATATAATATGTACTTATAACACTTCAGTCAAGATATGCCCTAAACATTCAGCTTTTCTCTCTATCACCTGTGCCTTCTCTTCAGACACTCCAAGCCTCCCTTCCAGACAGAAAACCAAACAATTTCATAGTGGCTTCCCTTACCGCCTCCTCCCATTGTCCCGACAGGAGCAAGTCCTTCATATACTGCAATAACCTAATCCCTGGGTGTGGAGTAAACTCCTTTAATATTGTGAGAAAGGTCCCCTCAAGGCTTGAAATTTTTTAGGAATTTATTAAACAAAGCAAGTACAACGACTGGAGACTTAATTTGGCTGTCTGCCCTAGCACAAAGAGAGACACAGCGCTGGGTGTGGCTCAGCTAGTCCACAGCCAGACAGAGCTCGACGGTTATGACACTACATTTTATACCCTTCAAACTTCACCTATCACCTCCCCTAAGCCCTTCCCTTCAGGTAGAGATGATTGTCTGGAGGTTGAGTCAGTCGTTCTTGTTGGCTCGTGGCTTGTTCCCAGTTGTCTTGGGGCATGTTACCGGCTTCATCTTCATCCAATAATCCTCTCATGTTTATCCCTTCATGCTAAAATCTCACTCCAACTCCTCCTTTGATTACATCATTGGTCTTCCAGAACATTCCAACATTCCCCATCACTAGCATACCTTATTAACCCAAGCCATAACTGTTATCAACTTTATTGGTAAACAAAAAAACCAAGGGATTAACCAAACCCAATCACAACTGTCCCAAACTCTGATTCCCCTCAACAGTTCATTATTCTAGTAAACAATAATCAACATGACACATTAACTGTGATTCTCCTTATTAATTAATCATCAAGTGTGAAAGCCAATTCCAACAGCCTGGGTTTTGACAGTATTTTTTGTAGGGCTTGCCTGAATAAGACTGGTGCTTCTGTATACCTCTGCGGAAGGACTGTCCATATCAATTGCTGTTTTACCATTTTCCCTTTTTCCTCTTGTTCCCACTCAAAGGCAAAATACTGAGTAGTAGTGTGAGGAGGGAATCTGGTTCAAGATGGTATAAGGGTCTGGTATCGTGGAGTACCTGGGTTTAATAGTTAGTGTTATAAGGGGACATAAAGGGTTCCAAAAGACCCACCTTTAGCTCAGCAACAGGCTGCAGCCCCTTCCTTCCTTCCCTTCAAAGGGGGTATTGCTTTTTAGATCCCAGTTGTCCAGGTCACCTCAGAGTAATATGGAGATGCTCCATATCCAGTTTTCCATATTCCCCCGGGACTGCCCACACCTCTGCGTTCACTCCAGCATTCGCAAGTGTTAGCCTCTCCATTACTCCCCACATCACCAACTCGCATTCCCAACTCCAGCTATCAAATCCCCTCCCAGCAAACCACAATCCCAACTAGGAATAATCAGAAACTCATGCTTTTCAAACTCATCTTACACATTCAGCAAGCTCTCACAGGCATCATCGTATACACACACATTTACCAATCATCTTTCCCACTTATGAAAAGAATATTTGAACAATTCTTCCCCCTTTGACATAGATAGAGAAATTCCCGTGTCTACTAGGAAACACACTTCTCAGTTGAGTCCCCGGTACGATAGCAGATTCCTTCCCAACTGCTGTTTGAGTCGGCTCTCCCCTGCCGAGGAGGGAATGTCTCTGCCATGTCCTTGTGCCCAATCCCATCACTTCTATCCTCGCGGATCCCTTGGGCTCTGCAGTTTATCCCTCTGGGGCTGTAAAAACTCTGCCATAACCTTTGCCTTTTGCTTTCGCTGTTTCCTCATCTCTTCCTACATACACTTTCTAACCAATTTATCCAGAGGCTTATTCTGCCCTTCCTCTAGCCCTGCTGTGGGTGCTCATTCTCCCACAGCTCAAAATCACTTGTTTCTTCAGTGACACAAACAAAATCCCTTTGTGTATCAGTCCAGGCTTTGGTGACACGTTGTCTCTTATACCATATACCAAAGCCGGTCGCTGTACCTTACATTGCACATCAAAGCCACTCCCCGTCCAGATGCAGTGTCCAGACACCCCCGCAGTACACCCATCTGGGCCCCGGGCAGCTCTCGCAGCACCAAAAGCTCTGTAAAGCACAGCCGACAGTGCCACAGGGACAGGCAGGCGACCAGGGCGTCCTGCGACCTCATAGGGCCCGGGAACCACTGCAGCCCCTGCCCACAGGGGTGGCAGCATTGGGCACTGCCCAGAGCTGAGCCCCGGCTGTCCCACAGGCTCAGCTAGGTCCTGCACCTCCCCCACAGGTCCCCCAGCCCGTGCTGCCAGTAGCACCTGGCCTCGGACAGAAACCTCCTTAAGTCCTGGATAGCAAGTGAACAAATCCAAATCCTCCATCCTGGCTCCATAATGACTCGGGGAGGGGTGGGGGTGTAGGAACAGTACCTCAGTTTTCCCTATCCTGGAAGCCGGGAATACAAAGACTTGCAGCTGGTCCTGTATTAGACTGCAGATTTTGAAGATAAGGCAGAGAACTTCCTAGTCTTTCCTTATCACATAGCCTCCCACTGCTATTTGCCTTAACCATATTTCTCCACACTCCTCTTCGAGCCAATCCTTTCCCAAACCAACACCGTATTGCCCGCTACAGATGTGGGTTGCTGAGACCCTTTCTCGGCACCTCTTATTGCCCCCTCTGGGCATACACCATAATCTTAACTACCTCTGGGAGAATGTGCAAACCATCTCAACATTCTCCTACAGGACCCTTCAGAGGTATTTTGGGATCGCCATCCCTATAGTAGAATGCAGACTGCCTGCAGCAGCCATCCTGCCCTTACCGACAGCCCTGTCTAGAAGAGCAACTTGTTACTTGTTTACCTTAACTTTGATAAGGGTCTTCTGTTCTCTTGGGAAAGATGCATATCAAGGAAATGACTGCAGCTATAAGTACCAGGTGTGAATGCCTTTCCTTTATCTCCCAGAACGCTGGGAGATGGCATGTTTGTGTGAGTGACTGATAAGGGGTAGAAAAGTCGGCCCTGCCAGGTGTTTGGCGGTGTAGCTGTTTTGTCTTTCCTTCTGCAAGTTCCAAAAACTTTCTCAAAACTTTCCCATGGTAGAAACATATAAATACTGAAGCGTGTGTAATAAAGATGAATCCTGCTAGAAGAAGTAGTGGTCTCTGTTTTTTTCCAAGCTGCTGCATCGAGACCCTTTTTCAACTTTCCTTTGGTGCCCACCATGGGCATCCTGCCATGCTTTACTCCCCGAAGTTGTACTCACTGGTGAGATTTGCTGAGATCCTCCTCGACTTTCCCTTACTGCCCCCTCTGGGCATTCATGTCCAGTGGTCCTTTCCTATGGACTCTTCACAGACCCCCTCCTGTCCGCCTCTCCCTCCAAACCCCTCCATGGACCCCCCTGGTCTGCCTTTTGTCTGTCTCCTGGACAGTCTCGGGTGCCCGATCGATCACCCAGTGCTTCAGCCAGCGCTGAAGGAAGCTGGTCACCTAAAAACTGGGTGAGGCACTTGCACCTCTTGCCACACACCGGACCCAGATGGTGGAAGGATCCTGGACCAAGCCCCCAGTTGTCAGGAAAATCCAAAACCGCCAGAGGTTTATGTCCAAAAAGGAGACGTGATTCAAAGGAATTTACTCCACAGCAAGGTACTGTAAAGTAAAGCACACCTTTATTGACCAGGCCAGGAGCACGCAGGGGTTAACAACTCCATGTGCGTGTACGTCATGGTCATCTTACATAGGTTTCTTACACATTTACAAGTTTGTCATCTGCCCTTGTTTTGGTAATTTATCAAAAGTTACAGTCCTAAGGGGTCTTACATGACTTGTGGTTTCCTTATCTTAGGATTACAAACACAGCATGCTATTCTTAATATATTTATCACATCTATTTTGCTAATACACACTTAATTCTACTATTTCACACTATTGATATAAATGAGGAGGCTAATAAGCCAAGTTGTGAATGCTGACTTTTCTGTTCAGGAAGGATTTTGGACATCTCTGTGTCTGTGAGAGAAACTGCTCTCATGCAGCACCAAGGTCAAAGAGATTTTCAAGAATTAGTGCAACCAGAGCTTGTGAGAAAGATAATTTTCCCAGGCAGAAAGAAAGATAAACAAACTTGGAAAATAACTTGCATCTGCTGTTTGCTACTGATGTTTTGAAAAGATGTTTTGAAAGGGGTGTCTTTCATTTTAACCAATAGCTCAAGAGCTAGCAAACAACAGTATATATACATGAAGCGTACGCTGAGAATTTGAGGGATTTGTAGTATTGAGAATAAAGTGTTGAAGGATCCTGTATTGGAGTCTGGAGTGCTTTTGCCTGCTCAAGAAATACAGCAGCGACACCTAGTAACTGTCATTTAGAATTTTATTAGTTTGTTGATAGGGACCGAGCAAGTGGCAGCCGGGTGCACGCAGGGGGGGTTGTCTTCCCTCCAACACACACGCTCGCTCTCAGTTTCTTCCGTGTTTTTATACAGCATCGGAGAAAAACCCCCTCCCAGTTTCTATTTCCCTGATTTGACATATAGTTTGGCTTCTCGGTTATGACTTATAGTTTTATATCCCTGGTTTGACGTGCAGCTGGGTTTTTCGTAAGTTTCTTTTCCCTGTTTTGACTTGTGTGGCACCTGCGCCTTAGCGTTTCTGGTAGTCGCGGAGCTGTACTGCGCCTGCTCTGAGGTAGTTTGGTGATCGTAGAGTCCCATCTAGCGATCTTTAGGCATCAGACCTCCTCTCTTTGTGGGTTTTTACAGTACATATTGGCTATATACATATCGTTGTATAAACAGCCTATTGTTGTTAAAGCAAGGTACAACTATTCACTAGCTCATCTAACGGCATTTGTGTTATTCCTTAATTTCCTTTCCAGAAACAGTGGCAACATCAATTGACTTTTCAACCTTTAACATAGTTAACCAGATAAGGATATTCTGTACTCCTTCAGTCCTTCTAAGTTCATTTTTGTAGATTGTCTGTTTGTGATCTTTTCTTTAGAGTGACTGTGGTGTTTCCGGGTGGTGAGGTCACTGTCCAGTCTTCAGGTGGTTGCACCGGTCCCTTTATTTTAGTGCCATGTGCCCATCTTTTTTCTTGGGTCCTTACGGCAGCTTCAGTGGTTAACTGTACCTGAAATGGACCTTCTCATTTAGGAGTTAGAGATTGTTCCCTCCAGTTCTTTACCATAACCCAATTACCAGGATGAACCTTATGGATTTTAAAATCTAGGGGAGTTGTTTGGGGGATCAGCCCTCGAGAATTCAAGCTTTCCAAGTTTTTGGCAATTGTAATGAAGTACTTATCAGTGCAGACTTCTCCCCCTTCTCAAGTGGCCATCTCATGCTTACTGATTAGGAAGAGCAGCCCAAACAACATTTCATAGGGTGAGACCCTTAAATCAGTTCTGACTTCTGATCCTTGGCAAGGCCAAAGGCAGACATTTGATCTGACATTTTTATTTTCAGCATCAATTTGGTCAGGGTTACTTTCAAGGTATAATTCATTCTTTCTGCCTTGCCAGAACTTTGTGGATGCCAAAGGGTGTGAAGTTTCCACTTAATACCAAGACTTTGGACCAATTTCTGTAAAATTTGGGAGGTAAAGTGGGTTCTTTGGTCTGAATCTATTTTATTTATAATACCATACCTAGGGACAATTTGTTCTAATAATACTTTGCACACTGCATTTACTGTTCCATCTACTGTTGGCACTGCCTCTACCTAGTGCGTGAGATGGTCTACGATCACTAATAGGTATTTCCATCTTTGTATTTGAGGCAACTCAGTAAAATCAATTTGAACATGTTGAAAAGGTCTCATGGTTATCCCTGAGCCCCCAGGTATGGTTTTCCTCGTTGCCTTTCTGTTAACCTTTTGGCAGATCAGATATTTCTCAGTTACCTTCTTTGCTAATTCATGCACCTCCACACATCCAAAAGTCCTAAAAAACTGATCACAAAGGGTTTGTGAGCCTCAACTTGTACTTCTATGTAAACCTTCTAATATTTCACAAGTCACTGTCTTATTTAACATCTGCCTCCCATCTGGAAGTTTCCATCGGCCTTGCTGGTCCTTCTCTCTCTTTAATGTCTTTATTACTTCTTCAGCCTTGTTAAAAATAGGCACCTCCTGTTTTTCGTCTTCATTTTGACCATCATCACCTTTCTTACACCTTCTTCCCCAGCCTCCTTTGCCTCCCTATCTGCTAGATGATTCCCCCTCACCTCTAATGACATTCTTGTTTGATGACCTTTCACATGAATGACTGTGACCTCTTTCGGTTTCTTTAGGGCTTCTAAAATTAACCCTTCATATATTAGCCTTTTTCCCTTAGAATTTAACAGTCCTCTCTCTTCCAAAATCTTTCCAAAACTGTGGACGACTCCGTAAGCATATGTAGAGTCTGTGTATAGGGTTTCAATCCTATTGGTTAAGATTTCCAATCCTCTTTTTAATGTGTATAGCTCACAACATTGAGCTGACCAGTTTGATGGGAGTTTTCCTTTTTCAATTACTTTTAACTTGATTCCATCTACTAGGGCCTATCCAGTACATCATTTTCCTTTGATACACCTAGCAGATCTGTCCACAAAGATCTTTTCCCCATCAGGAATAGGGCAGTCGGTTACATAGTCTCTCACTTTTGTCTGAAAATCAACTACTTCTAAGCAGTCATGAAGTAATTCTGGTTGAGATGGTCCATATAAAAACTGAGTGGGATTACTACTTCCAGTGGTAACCAGGGCTAAATGATTAGAATGGATTAGAACGGTCTCATATTTCAACATTTAGGAGTCCGTCAGCCACTGAGCGGCTTTTTGGCTTAATATACTTTTCATGGCATGGGGAGTGTGCACTTTCAGTTTTCCCCTAAATGTTAGTTTTTTACTCTCTTCAATTAGTAGGACTGTGGCAGCCACTGCCTGTACACAGGTGGGCCAACCTCTGGTAACAGGGTCTTATAGCTTGGAGAGAAAAGCTATTGGTTTCCGGATTCCCCTCCAGTCTTGAGCTAGCACTCTGTACGCTATTCCTTTTTCAACATTTACATACAATTCAAAAGGCTTTTCTAGCGATGGTAAGCTCAAGATAGGTGCAGTAGATAGTTTAAACTTTAGTTTTCTAATTGCTCATCATCTCGCTCAGTCCGCTTTACTGGTTCTTCTTCTACTAATTCCTTAAAAAGAAATTTTACCATTTGGGTATATTTGTCTAGCCAAATTCTACAGTATCCCACCAAATCCAATAGCTGCCTCACTCTTCTTTGGTCTTGGGGGGTGGAAGGGAAAGTATTCCTGCTATTCATTCAGGGCTTATACGCCCACTCCCGTCTTATATCTTAAATATTTCACTTCATGCTCCACGAATTGCAGTTTGTGTTTAGAGACCAGCAACTCACTTTTGTCTAAGAAATTTAATAGATTGATGGTAACTTCCTTCACTAATGTCACGTGCTTCCCTGATACTAATAAGTCATCTGCATATGGAGTTATTTGGGTCCTGTCTAGGATGGTAAATGATTGTAACAACTTTTCTAAGGCTTACCCAAATAACATCGGGGATTCTGTATACCCTTGTGGTAGCTGAGTCCATCGCAGGTGTTGTTTTCTCCCCGTGTTGGGGTCCTCCAAGCTGAAAGCAAAGATATTCCTGCTGTCTTCTGCCAAAGGGCAGGCCCAAAAGGCATCTTTAATATCCACTACACTGTGCCACTGATGTTGTGATGGTACTTTACTTAACAGCATGTAGGGGTTTGGGACCACCGGATATCTTATTTGAACTCTTTTGTTTATTTCTCGCAGGTCCTGCACTAGTCTGTAGGACCCATCTGACTTTTTGACTGGTAACACTGGGGTATTATGAGGGGACATGTAGGGTTCTAAAATTGCTTCTTTTATTCATTCCTTTTCAACAGGTTGCAACTCTCTCCTCCCTTCCAGTGATATGGGATACTGGCGTACCTTAATGGGTGGATTCTCATGAGTGATGGTGATTTTTATTGGGGTAATATCCACTCTCCCCTGATTATCGCTCCTGGTCCACACTATTTCATCAATTTCTTCTTCATCTTGTTGTCTTAACAGTAGCATCTGTACCACCATTTTCCCTTGTTTTGGAAAAACTCTAACTCATAGTTGAACTTGAAAAGCCCGGCTTAATAAATTACAACCAGTTTCGGGCATGAAAAGGATGTCACCCCTTCTTACTCAGGCATTCTCTTTTATGGCTACATTCTCAATAACTGACATGGTAAAATATTCTCCTTTTGTCCCCACAACATTTACAGTCTTTTCACTAACAACATACTCTTTGGGTACTTTGCTAATACAAGTTCTCTCCACCCCAGTATCAACCAGAAACTCATAAACTTCTTCCTGGGGACAAACTTGGAAATTTATCAAGGGCTCTTGGTGATATTCATGCCCCAGGGGGTAGAGCCCCTGACACCCCTAGTCTTCAGGTGTTCCCACCTGAACTTCCTTGAATGTTCTTTGATCTTTAAGTCATTGTTCACAGTTTCTCTGGTGATGCCCTTCTTGACCACAATAAAAGCAACTTTCCCATACTGGTCTACCTTCGTTCCACTGCCTCATCACATGATTCTCTCCTTTTCTTCTTACATCGGAAGTTTTCCCCTGTGGCCTGTTCCCTTCCTTCACCGCAGCCACTATCATTTTTGCTTTCACTCATTTTCTCCTCATCTCTCCTTACAAAAACCTTTTGCACTTCTCATAACAAACCATCTAACTCTCTTTCTAGCCATCCTTCCAATTTTTCTAGCTTTTTNNAGCTTTTTACGAATATCCGGCCAAGCATGCATAATGAAATGGACCTTTAATAATGTTTGGCCTGCCACACCATCTGGGTCAAACCCTGAATATAATTGTATATCCTTTTGTAAGCGTCCCAGTCATTCTGCTGGGGTTTCATCTTTGCCCTGTTGCTCACAAAAAGGCCTTCTTAATGTTATTCTTTTGTGGGGTTGCCTCTCTGATCCCTTTGATTATCAAATTTCTATAGTCATTCATTTCCCGTCTCCCTCTTTCATCACTGGGATTCCATTTTGGAGGTTTTACTGGCATTTTCTGTTCCCCTGCGGGCCCTTGTTGATTTTCCCGTTCCCATACCTTCATGCCAGATACCTTAATCACCCTTCTTCTGGCGAAAAGAGAACTCATAGGATAGAACTTAGCGAGTCCCATGTATATACATTTGGTCCAAGAAACTGATCTATCTGTTCTGATAGCCCAACAGGGTCATCTAACAATCCTTTCATTTCCTTTTTAAATCCCCTCACTTCAGTAGAAGTCAGTGGGACATTTGCATATCTTATGCCTCTTTGGGTCCGCCCCATGGGAACTTCTCGAAGAGGATATAGGCCGGGTCTGGGAAAATGCTCTCTGTCTCATTCATTCTGTTGTACTGAGGCTCTCTAACTCTTTGTATTCAGACTGGGACCTCTACTAATATCTGTGGGACCTAATATGCTAGAGGGTCCCTCTAAGGGATTTGCAGAAACTTCAGGGGTGGTGAAAACAGATTCTATTGAATCAGTGTTATTAGGTCATGCACTAGGTATAAAACCTGTTGGTTCTGCCAGGTTATTTGGGGGCTCTCTAGGAGCTATTTGAAGGTTGTAAGATGAAGGCAATACATCTAATGGGTCCCACTCTTTTTTATCCCTCTCTCCTTTTAATTCTTTCTCCTCTTTGACATCTGATATACTTTAACTTTAGAAGTCTCACTTAGATCAATCCAACAACTAACATACACTCCTCCAAATTTACAGGTCTCTTCTTACGCACATATGTATATAAAGCTTACAACTAACTCTGATGACCCATACCTAGGCCAGTACACCTTGTCATCTCTGATCTCTTCTTTTGTCCATTCTAACATACAGAACTGAATAATTTTTGCTGTATTTTTATTCTGTGTTTTTGGGTTTTTATTCAAATCAAATAAAATTATCCCTAAAGGACTATCAGGTGGGATATCCATGATACTTTTCTGGCATTTCCCCTCTTCCTGGTTTCCCTTACTTCCTTTCTGTCCCATTTTATCTAGTTAACTCATTCAACCTTAAACAAATACCAACTCTTACTTTCTTTAATATGAATCAGCTCTTCCTGACAAGCTAGCATCACTTCCCTTCAAAAGACCGTGAGAACCAAAATGGTGTTCCACTTCAAACCAAAATGTCATTTCCCACCACAAATAAAGACACCCCACAAAATGGCGCTCAGCCCACGATGCCAAAATGGTGTCTCCCGCCTTGAACAAAGACAACTAACACCCCCTCACCCTTCACAGCCACACAATCAACGCAAATTTGATTGACCGCTGCGAGTTCTGTCTTAGCTCATAAGCAGGCTCTGTAAGAGAGCCCGGGTCAGCAACTGTGGGACTTGAACCCACTCTTCCAACCCACCGAATTTAAAAGGTTTCCTGGTGGTTGTCTGGCAAAACCCCGGCTCCCCTGCGTCAGGTGTCCATGGTCCTTGGTCAAGGGTACCTGAGCCCTGCCTACACAGGTCACTTGAAGAGAGCACTAAATGTTCTCTGGACTTCAGAGACTCTTTACTGGTACCCCAACCTCACCCTGCCGACACTCAGAGATTTCTCTTGAGAGCTTACTCTCACTTTCTACAGTCACTTTTAGTTGCTCCCTGCAAGCTACTTACAGCCCTTTTTGCAAGCCGGTTGGTGCTGGAATCGCAGGCCATGCAATCCGTGCAGGAGCCCAAGTACCCTTCCCTACTATCCTCGGCTATTGTGTTGGTTAGCTTTGTGAAGTCTCCTCTCATTCTTCAGGGCTTAGCCAGTGAAGGTAGTCGATTATGAAGGATATCTTCAGAGCCACCCAAAATACCGGCGAGGCGCCTCTCCTCCAATGTCCTTCAGGACCACTGAGCTTGAGACTGATCCCAGACGATCCCCCAATTGTGAGAAAGGTCCCCTCAAGGCTTGAAATTTTTTAGACTCTGTTGCCTTGCCCACCATGGACTGTTTAGGTACTTTTTTCGACACTTCAGAGCCCCGAGTACTAAACCCTAGGTTTCCCCACTAACCTAGGTTCAGCACTCCCTTTTATTTCCCTTTTCTTTTATTGGACGGAGGAAGGAAGTTTTAGCAACCCTCCTAGGCCTACACAAAGTGGTCTCTTGTTGCCAGGGAATCACTGGTCCACCTAGGCCCCAACCCTGACCCCTTCCACCTCTCCCGAGGTTTGGTTATCCCCCTTCCCTAGGGATAGCCTCAGAGTCAGGGGTTCGGACCTCCGCACCTTGCCCAAGCTGGACTTCCCACTCTCGTACCCTGAGTAATGGGCCACAGACCTCCCCTCTAGCAGCCACAGTGCTATAAAAGTCCTAGGATACTGTGGCCCCCCTCACCTTGGGGTCGTCCTCTCTGGGCTCCAGTACCACCAGGTCTTTAGGAATGACCCTGAATCTGGTCACCTCTGTTGATGGTGATTCCACTGAATCAAGGGTTACAAAGAATTAAAAGTTGGTACTGTATCTATCCAGATAGAAACTAGGGTTCATTTATTAGCATATAGGTATAGTCGAGGCAGTTAGAGTGAAGTCAATATATCATGTATTTGACTCAGTTATGTTCTTAGAAGCAAAAGGGAGGACATTTAGCATTGTAAAAGGGCAGGAACCAAAAATACACCTGGCCACCAAGATAGTTGGAGCCAGGAGACGAGACCTGGACCCTGACCAAAGGGTCAAGAAGCCCTGGCAGTGGGACAAAGAGGAAGACGTCTGACTTCATCTTCAAGAGACCACCGACTCAAATTAAAGGATGAACTGTGCAACCGTAATGAACATTCAGTTCATTTTAATATGAAGCGGGGACAGAGGATGCATATGTATAGGCATCTCAAGGGACTTAGATGAATATGTAAGACCTTTGTGAATATAAGGAAAGTCAGTGCTTTAGAGAAGCGCACATGCCTTTTGGAGGGTTACCTCACATGTGTCCAGCTCTGCAAATAAACGTATCACTTTTCAACTTCAAAAAGTTGAAGGGTTTCTTTGTCCATAACACCTTTTAGTGCATCATTTTGACTAGCCAGCTGGAGACTTCTCTGTCTGATGCAAGATCATCCTGGGAGTGGACATCTCAGGTACCTACCAGGACCTTCCTGGGGAGACCTCCGCCCCCGGTTGCTCATTGTGAGATATACACAATACCACTGGCCTTATGGAGAAAAGGTATGTTTATAATTAGGGGAAATTAACCCATAAGTCATACGCGTAGTTGAGGGGTTGTTGGTAAGCCGTACAGGACGCTCTAAGCCCAGTAAGTCACAGAGGACACTCTGTGCAAAAAAAAGAGTCTGCAAGTCTACTTGCAAGTAATTGAAGGGTTTGAAGAATTTTTTGTGTTGTTGGGACACTGCTAACAATCCTGGGGTGGATTGGACAAATTCTTGTTTGATGTTTCTTTTTTTGTTGTTTGGTTGTGTCTTGACTGTGAGAGTGGCTGTGTGAGTATGAGACGTACATGAAAGTACCAAGTGAAAGGGAGTATCAATCTGCGGTTCCACTTTCTCGGGCGACCGAGAGAGATGAAGCGGCTGGGGTGAATGATTAAATAATTGAATGAAAAATGTGAGTCGTGATTTTTGTGATTTTACATTGGAAATTTGAGATAGTGAATTTGGTTTGTGGGTAAGGCAGAGCTGACTGATAGAGTCGTCACTAATGACCCTGGGAGCAGGTCGAGTGAACCCATAGTTCTGCCATATCCCAACTGGGAGCCCGGAAGCAGGCAAGGGGTTAAGCGGAGTTTGTGTGTGTGTGGGACCCTTTGAAGAATTAATGTGGCTAAGATTTAACCTCTATTGTTTCTGTGTGAGAGATGGAGAAAGTGCGGAGTTTTAAACTTTTTTCCTTTTCCTTCCCCCCCCTTCCAAGGTTGAAGGAGTTTCTGACTGTGGATAAGTGTATTGAGTTGTTTTGGTTTTTTTTGAGGTGCGTAGGGTGTGCATGTTTGTGTGGTTGTTGTGTTGTGGTTTTGTTCTCGGTGGTGAAAAGTGAATGCTGTGTAGTGTATTTTTAAGGTAACATTACCATCTTGTGTCTAAAGTAATAATTGCAGCCTAGCTATTACATGCCTGAGGGACTGACTTGAGTGCCTAGAGAAGATTTGTAAGGTTTGGTGTTTGTGTGAGTGTGATACATGTAAAAAACGTTGGTACTGCATTTCTTTCAAGAGGGTCAAGTGGTGCCCAGCCTGCATCCACTTTGAAATTGAAAGCCAGTGTAAGATAGCTAGGATAAAGAATGGAGACTTGAGTGAAAGAGATTTGCTAACTCTTTTGGTAGCGTAGAGGCAGTTGTTACCCTAGTGTGTGGAAAGAGACACCTGGTTCCTGCTATTTGGTGTGTTTGGGAGGAAAACTGGGAAAGGACTGTAAGGAATTGTGAAGTGAGATTTGGGTGGAAGAGAGATAAAAGGCAGAGGAGAAAATAATAAAAGTAATCAGTACTAAAAGGAGGGATGGGAACTAACCAGAGTCAGGAGATTCCTAAAACTAGTCCTTTAGGGTGTATTGTGACACATTGGAAAGGACTAGTGGGTTGTGGTGGTACAGAGAATAAACAAGCTCTTATCAAGTTCTGTACACAATGGTGGCTGCTCTATAAGCTTGGGGGAAATGTTAAATGGCCACCAACTGAAACTCTAGACTATGAGATCCTGTTACAGCTTATGCTTTTCCTGAGGTGGGAGTAGAAATGGGAAGAAGTGACATATGCAGATATGTTTTTCTCCCTCTGGAACCATCCTGAGTGGTAGAGAGATTGTGGAATAGGGGTTCCTTTAGACTCCTTAGTGTTGACCCTTGAAAAAGATAATAAGGCTAAAAAGGAAAAGCTTAAGTGATGTTGCAGTATGTGTTCAATAAACCAACATTGCAGACACCCTGATAAGGTATATCCGGTTGACACACAGGAACAAGAACTGGGAGATCTGTTTAGATTACCACCCAGAAGACAAAGGGGGATGGGAGGAGAAGCAATCCTAATTGCTACTTCACCTTCTACTTCGTTCACTGGGGAAGGATCAGCTCCAATCTCTATTTCAACCCCAGCTTACATCCCACCCCCTGCTCCAGTTTCTATCTCAACCCCAGCTCACACTTTAACCAAAGAAATCCCAGATTTCACTCCAGCTCCAGCTACCAGCACAGCCAAATCAACTCCAACTTTGGTTTCAACTTTAACTTCTATTCCACCTCTCACTTTCACCCTCGAATCTATACCATTGCCTAGTAGTGACAGTGAGGAGGAGGAGCCGCTTTCTCCAAGGGGTCCTGCAGCATCTCGGACTCGAAAACAAACTAAGAAAATTATACAAGCACCCTTGAGGAAGGTAGTAGTTTCTGAAGGGAGAACAATGTTGATCAAAATTCCCTTTTCCACATCGGATTTAGAGTCTTGGGAGAAAATGGTTAGGCAGTATAGGAACGACCCAATAGGGGATGCAAGGAGATTCAAGTTTATGGTTAAGCAGCATCGATTTGATTGGTTGGATCTCCAGCTGTTGTTAGAACCCTTCATGGAAGCAGATAGAAGATTAATTTTGAAAGCAGCAGAGGATTTAGCAGAGGCTACTTGTCAATAACCCAGAGAAGAGTTAAAGATGTTTTTCCTCTCCAAGATCCGCAGTGGAATCCTAATGATGATATGGATATAAAGAATTTAATGGATTATCAGGACTTTATAGTGGAGATGGAGAAGGCAATTCCTAAAGCTATAAACTGGTCAGCCCTATATGCAATTAAGTAAGGCCCCTCAGAAGCTCCCTCTGAATTCTTAGAACATTTGCAAGATGCGATGAGTCCCTACACAACACTAGATCCTAAGTCTGAGGAAGGGATACAACAGCTGGTAAGCTTATTTATAGGGAAATCCACCGGGGACGTTAGGCGCCAACTCCAGAAGATACCGAGCCCGGCTGCAAGANCGAGCCCGGCTGCAAGAGATTTAAATACTTCGATAGAAGTGTCATGGAGAGTTTTTAGCAACTGGGAAGAAGGTTGCAAGCAAGGGATGAGAGAATTAGTGGCACTGGTAAAGGAAGGGAAGAAAGAGAGACTGGGGCAAGGATCACCCCTGCTGGGGAGAGACCAGTGTGTCCTTTGTCGGAAAACCCGACACTGGAAGAATCAGTGCCCA
>VZRF01006583.1:0-20836 GCA_013396875.1 Vireo altiloquus
TTCTAAAACCCCAACAGGGATATTTCAATGTTTATTAATATGAAGGATTTGCAGTGGTGCAAACCAGATGACGAAGGGAACTGAGCACGTGCTGAATTTTAAGCACACTAGAAGTCCTCTGGGAATTAAACACCCTCTTGCTTCGGTGCTGACCATGTGAGAAGAATGAAGAATTATGCTACCGTGCAAGCATCAGATGACTGTCAAGGTCTCCTTCCTGCCTTCTCATATCTGCACATACTGTGTATTCTACAGAAGAAAAGTCTCAAAAATTTTCATTTTGGGGTGATTTTGAAGAAATAATCTAGCCTGAGTTTTAAGTTCTGCATTTTTCTTACTCTTAGAATTTCTGTGTCTTCAGAAGACTTGTGTTTAGCAGAGCAATAAAAGGGCAGGATCCCTCCTATTTTGTACATGTCAAAGACCTTGTCAAGTCCCTTGCTGTTTGTTATGACACAGAGGCCATCTGCAGGAGTTGGGCTGATTCTTTCATGTAATTCCCTTTAAAAGAAAATTATAGTATTTCTTGATGTTGCAAGGAATACAAGTATTTTCCTTGTTTCATTGTTCTTTTAGAAACCATAATGATTCATTTCTAGTCTTGTTCTTAACTGTGTGCTGTTTGTTTTGGTGCTTGTACTGCCTTGGAATATGATCCTATATTTTGTCAGAGATACATAAAGTATCAGAGACTGCTCAGTTCATTAAAAAAAAAATTTCCTCAAACAGTAGACATAGCCCAGTAATAATATTAATACAATTTTTATAGCAATCCTTACCTGAATGAGATCTCCCAGCTTCCTGTATATGTGGAGTTTACTTTTCAACTTTTCAGTGGCATCTAAAACACCTTCTTAGTTAGGACTTTGAGCTGGAGGATGTTCTGTGTTGGTGACCTAAACTAATCAAAGCCTAATTTTGATACCTTTGTCCACAAATTGCTGAAATCAGTGAGTTTTTATCTTCTTGTGTGATGCATCTGGAACCATACTAGCATCAGCATCTGGCTAGTAATTAATATTTAAATGCAATGATTAAAGCCAACACACAGATGTGAAGTAGTAGAACATCTAGTAGTATTTATGTCTTACATCCAAAAGCTGAAATTTGGGGACAGGACTACTGTGTCCCTGCAGAGGTATGGAATGAGTCAGTCACGGTCCAAGACAGACATAAAAGCTAGCGCTGTGTTTTCCAGTGCTGCGCCACACCAATCACAGATTTTAAGAAGGTTTGACAGCCTGTGGAGTTCCTCTTTCTGATGGGCACCCACGCTGCTTTTGCTACCTTTTAATTCTCCTGTCATGCTGTGTTGTTGCAGTCTCCTCTGCTGGTAGGCTGTATGTTAGGTACCTCCCCCTAGAAGACTAGAGATTCTGTTTTGAATCTCTGATCAAAGAACGGGAATTCTGTGCAGATGCTGTGATAAGGATGGGAAAACTGTCCAATAAGGACATAAACTTAGAAGCACTTTTGAGTAGTTACGTTCCAAGAAAAAAAGCACAGTAATGTAGAATATGGTTTTTAAAAAATATTTTTAAATAATTCATAAAGTGAGAACCAAACACGTCATAACATAATTTTTAGATTATCCAGTAATAAATTCTAATGTTAAGGCCTCATTCCTTCACTTCCTATTCCCTCAAAACTTTTACAAAGATTTTGTGACAGGGACAAGTAATAGCTATTTACTTTCAAGCTCTATTCTTCTGAAACCTGCTTACTGAAAATAAAGTAGTGACTCATTGTTCTTGAGTGTGGTTCCTTGCTGCATAATGTTTGTTGATAGTGTGTGAAATGCCACATACATAAACCGAAATATATATATCCCTCATTATGGTCTGTAGTTTGAAGTCATAAATCCTGAAACACTGCTAAAACTACAGTGACTTTCCGATGAGTGAATGAAAAGTGTCTTATCTTTTCATCAGCTGCTGATGTCCCTAAGTAAATAATTGCTTGGTCTAAAAGGAAGTGTAGATAGAAAAACAAGCCACCCTTCTTGTGAAATATCCAATGGCACTAACCTTACAGGGGTTACACAGAAGTCTATCAAACTAGGGAGAGGAAAATAAATCAATTGTAACATGTCTATAGATTGTCCCACAAAATAATCCTGATCGATGCTCATGAAATTTTCAGTAAAGTTCAACCCTGAGAAGCCTTAAATTGTTTCTGACATTGCAGTGGTTTATATATCATTTTTATTGGCTTAATGAAATATACATGTGTACATTCTTCCTTGCCTGCCCTTGACTCTTCCTAATGAGCTCATCTTTTTGTAGCCTTCATTTGCCATAACAACCACCTTAAAGCAAAAGGAACAACATAAATAATTTGCTAACTACTGGGAGCTAAACTTGATATTAAGATGTATTCTAGGTATTATATGTATTCTAGGCTTCATGCAGTCGCCCATTCAAGCTATCTGTCTTAACTCCGCTTATGAAAAAATCAGAATTTATTGATAAAAAAAATTCTTAGATAAAATTATTTGACTACAATTATGCTGAGCATCTTATTTTTTGCTACTTACTAGTATTTATATGAAAATTTTATAACACACCACAAACCCAAGAAAACAATCAGCAAGAAGAGGTGGTTTTTAATGAAGAGCAGGACTAAGCATTAGGTGTTGATTCCTAATCAAACTCAAGTCACAGGATAAATGATTGAGTTCATTTTGAGTATGGGATAATGCTGAAGTCTTTGAATTTAGGGAACAGTTTATGACCAAAACCCTGCTGGTTGTTCAATCCATGAATTATGTTCATGTACACCATGGTTTTGATTCCAGTGATACCAGAAGGAGAAAGTACCAAGAACATAATTAATTTATTGAAATTCTGATGGTATTGCACATCAGGATAAACTCATCACTGTATTTTATTTGCCTTCTTTACTATACTTTCTGTTTTGTTGTGACACTGGTTTGCCTCCAGTGTCTGATGCATAAGTGCCACAATTGCACAGCCTTAGTCCATTGGCAGAACTCATCTGAGCACATATTTGTACAGTGAATATGCTTTGCTGATATTTGTAAACTTATGAATTTTATTTCTTGGTTGGTTTTCTTGGCTAGTAAGAATTGAGAGAGAAAGAAGGAGGAAGAGGAAGTTATGGCATTTGATCTTCCCAAGTCACTGTTAAACGTGATGGGGCCCTGTTTTCCTGGAGATGGCTGGATACCTGCATGCCTATGGGAAGTAGTGAATGAATTCCTTGTTTTGATTTGTTTGTGTGCACAGCTTTTGCTTTACCTATTAAACTGTCTTTATCTCAATTCATGAGTTTTCTCACCTTTACCCTTCTGATTCTCTCCTTCATCCCCCCAGGGTGGTAGTGAGTGAGCAGCACCTTGGGATTCAGCTGCCCACCAGGGGTAAACTTGGCATCTGTCTTCCTCAGATACTGTTTCTTGTCATAGTGGATGCTCAGTTACAGAGTGCAGTGAACTCTTGAATAGCTTTATTTCAGACTCTGACTTCCTGTCCCTGACAATGTCTTACAGATCTGTCAGAAATTCATTGTTTTCTCCCCACCTCACCTGATCTGTGATGTCTCTGAACTTCTTGTCCCAGAATCTCTTTCAATAGGTATTCAGTCCTTCAAAATCATAAGACTGTTTCTTTTCTAGTGAGGTGAGACACATGCTCTTTTTTTCACTTTCCTTAAAATAGAACTATTTTCTTACATTTCACTTTTTTATGGAGTGCTATTCTCTCTGGTTTCATAGAATTCAATTACCATTGCCCAACAACTAAAAGGCATTTAATTTCTCATGTGCTTCAAACCAAAATATCATCCTTTATTATGCTTGCAAATTGAGTTTTTGTTTAAAATTTTTCCAATATCCACATTTGCAGCATCAAAGTCTGTACTCTTCTGTACAGATTTTAAACTATATTTGAGCTTTTAGCTGCTCCATCTTTCATGGAACGGTTTCCTTCCTCTGTAAGTGATGGCCAGGCCCTGTGGTTTTACAATTTCCCTAAACCAACAGAATGACTGGCTGCCATTTTTTTCTCTACCTCCTCCCCAACAGCAGCACAGGTGCACTGGAAATGGAGTTAGTTCAAAACTCATCTGTACTGCTCCTTCCTCCTCAGCCTCTTGCCTTGCTCCAGTGTGGTGTCCTTCCCATGGGAGACATGAACTATGTGAACCTCTACAACATGGATCCTTACCACAGGCTGCAGTTCCTCACTCATGGTTTGGCATTCTTCAGGAACAGGCTGCTCCAGCGTGGGTCCCCTGCAGGGTCAACACTTCTGCCAGCAGACCTGCTCCAGCATGGGCTCCTTTCNCTGTTTCTTGTCATAGTGGATGCTCAGTTACAGAGTGCAGTGAACTCTTGAATAGCTTTATTTCAGACTCTGACTTCCTGTCCCTGACAATGTCTTACAGATCTGTCAGAAATTCATTGTTTTCTCCCCACCTCACCTGATCTGTGATGTCTCTGAACTTCTTGTCCCAGAATCTCTTTCAATAGGTATTCAGTCCTTCAAAATCATAAGACTGTTTCTTTTCTAGTGAGGTGAGACACATGCTCTTTTTTTCACTTTCCTTAAAATAGAACTATTTTCTTACATTTCACTTTTTTATGGAGTGCTATTCTCTCTGGTTTCATAGAATTCAATTACCATTGCCCAACAACTAAAAGGCATTTAATTTCTNCAGCACAGGTGCACTGGAAATGGAGTTAGTTCAAAACTCATCTGTACTGCTCCTTCCTCCTCAGCCTCTTGCCTTGCTCCAGTGTGGTGTCCTTCCCATGGGAGACATGAACTATGTGAACCTCTACAACATGGATCCTTACCACAGGCTGCAGTTCCTCACTCATGGTTTGGCATTCTTCAGGAACAGGCTGCTCCAGCGTGGGTCCCCTGCAGGGTCAACACTTCTGCCAGCAGACCTGCTCCAGCATGGGCTCCTTTCCATGGGGTCACAGCTTTGTTTGGGCATCTGCCTGCTCTGGAGTGGGATTTTCCATGGGCTGTAGCTGGTTATCTGCTCCACCCTGGACCAACATGGGCTGCTGGGGCACAGCTGTCTCATCATGGTCTGCACAACAGGCTGCAGGGGAATCTCAGCTCCAGTGCCTGGAGCACCTCCCCCCCCTTTTCTCCACTGACTTTGGTGTCTGCAGGGCTGCTTCTCTCACATGCTCTAACTCCTCTCTCTCTAGTTGCAGTTGCTGTTGCACAGTCTGATTTTGCTCCCTGCCCTGCTCCCCCTCACCCCACTTCTTAAACAAGTTATCCCAGAGGTGCTGCCACTGTCACCAGTGGGCTGACACTGGCTCTGTCAGACGCAGGGACAGGTGCTGCCAGCTTCTCAAAAAGTTTCCCCTTTGAAACTCTCACAACCAAAACCTTGCCATACAAACCCAANCTCTAACTCCTCTCTCTCTAGTTGCAGTTGCTGTTGCACAGTCTGATTTTGCTCCCTGCCCTGCTCCCCCTCACCCCACTTCTTAAACAAGTTATCCCAGAGGTGCTGCCACTGTCACCAGTGGGCTGACACTGGCTCTGTCAGACGCAGGGACAGGTGCTGCCAGCTTCTCAAAAAGTTTCCCCTTTGAAACTCTCACAACCAAAACCTTGCCATACAAACCCAAGACAAATGGCAAAAGTTTAGTAGGAGCATCACAAAACCTTCATGCGTCTTCTGCTGGTGTACAATCCCATAGAAATGCCCTGTGAGGTCCTAATTCACAAAAGAACAAATCATTCTTAAATTCAATAGGAAAATTGTTGTCTCCAGGAAGTTTTGTATTAAGTTGCGCCCAAAATGCTGTTTGGATAAGTGCTTAAAATAGTGTCTGCATCATCTCATTTAAAAAAACCAAAATAAAACAAATGCAAGAACAACAATTAAAAAAAACAAACAAACAAAACCTCACTTTTTTTGCAGCAATGTTAAAAAGTACTTTGTGACTCAGAGTTTCAAAATGTTTTACACTACCAGGACAAAAAAAAAAATAGTTTGGTGTGAAGAACTTTTCTTCCTTTCAGACCAGTTTTCAAAACACCTAAATAGTAGTGCATCAGTTTGGTTTCCTCTTTTCCTGGAGAAGGATGTTGGAGTGCCAGAGATGTATGAAGAGTTCACACCCTTCACTCTAAAGATCACATTACAAAGAAGGAGTGTGCCTTTAGGTTAGCTAATGATGTTGTAACTGCTCTTAACTCATCCAGATGTTGTAATTTGAAATCTGAACCCAAGACACTGCTGCAGAATTTGTAAATACACAGGGAATAGAAACGAAGGAAAAATATTCTTCATATAATTGTTTAGAAAGACAAATCATAATGTTTTCTTTCTCTATTGCTGTCTGAAAAGCAAAGGTGCTTATCTACTAATAACTAGATCATAAACGATTCAAAGCTGGCAAAAGGATTTTTCTATTGTGCTCAGTTTGCTCTCCAGAAACATCATGCAGATTATGATCACTGCACTAATCAAAGAGGAGATGCTTTGGAAGCCATCAAATAATTCTGTCTCTGTTTGGAAATTACTCTCTTTTGCAGAGATAATATGCTATTTCTTATATTAGGGAGCCATTTTGCAGTATTCAAAACCTTTCACTAATCTTTCTTTCATCCAAAAGTAAGGCAATATGTGAATTTCCTTATATCTGAAGCCTCTCCATACATTGGCTTTTATATTTAGAATTATAAAAAAGTTGGTTGTCATATATGAAAATTTTACTGATGGGATGAATGAGACCAGAGACCACAGTAATCCACTTCTTTTAGATGATAATGTGTTTGGTGTCACTAATTCCACTGTGTTATATCTCTCAAGGAACCCACAAATACAGGCCATTAATTGTAAGAAGTTTGTTTGATGACTTGGACATTCATTTTCCTAGATTCCTTTCTACCTACCATGAGAGAGAATAGTGTCATCCCAGGTACAGATAACTTTCTACTGCATCCTTCTGACTGAAGAGAAAGGAACAGAAAGATCAAAGATGGCATACAGATGAAGTAAAATCTAACATGTAAATTGGAGATCAAAACAGCTGTCAAGAAAAATCAAGACAAAAGTGTAACAATGCACCAAAAAGATAAAATATGCAGGGAAAGAATGATTATGAAAGAACAAGGAGAAAAAGACAGTAAGAAAATAGTTTAGTGACTGAGGGTAAGGAGGAAATACACTAGGGAAAACATATTTCATGGTTGTGAATTTGTCAATGAATGCTTTGAAAATATATGTGAAAGACTGTTCCTTTAATGATTAATACAAGTTTGGTATCAGATATGATGTACGCTTTTTTACCTCTTTCTGCAGTGGCATAACTGAAACTATCTAAACATGTGATAAAGTAATGTTAAAAATAATGTAGTAGAGAGATCACACAGAATAGGAATTGGGAAGATCTGGATCTGGGGTTTTTTGTAAGTACTCTATGGAATAACAATTGTGCTCAGTCTTTTCCCATATGCTATGAATAACTTCTGAGAGCACAATGCTGAGATTTTGGAAATGATCTAAAATAAGTGTTTGTTAATAGCTGTTAGAACAAAGCTGTAAAATTTTCAGCCTAGTATTTTTTGAGCACAGAATTGCAATATACAGTTTCAGTACTTATTTCTCTGCAGCAGTTATTCTATACTGTTTTCTGCTTTCTAAACATACTAATTCTACTAATTGTGATGATATGAGAGTCTAATGCACTAAGATTTTTTTTACTGTTAATGCTAATCCACTGACCTTAAGCAGCTTGAACTGAAGATATTTATAGCTTGGCACTGTCTGAAGTCTTGGATGTTGAATGGGAAAGCAGTAAGTGCTTCCTTCAATTGTTCATTTCTGACTGTCAGCTTAGACTCTTGGCATTCCTTCAACATCTGGGAGCAGGTGGCCTGTTTTGTCTTGTGTTCACTAATGTGGCTGAAGTATTTAAAATTACATTAGTGAGAATGGTCTGATGACAGCACTGTGCTACATGACCCATGATCCAGGGTCAGTTTCCAATTTTAAAGCATTATGACAGAGGCAAGTGCAGGGCAGTACCACTTTGAGCAGTTCCGGAGACTCTGGGGGGCTCTAAAAGACCAAACAGATGGAAAGGAGCATTTAAGCACTTCTCTTTATAGCAGGTCTAAAGCCTAAGGCCTAAGGCAAATCTTCTTGTTCTTTGTCATTGTTCTTCTTGAAAAGAGAATAAAGAATTATTATTTAATGCATGGATGAATTTACTGCAGAATCTGCAGGATTCTGCCTTTTTGTTTTGGTTTGGTTTGGTTTTGATTTTTGTTTTTTTAAATTTAACTTCATGAAGCCAAATGAAATTTTAGGAGATAAAAGTGACTCTGCATAGCTTCTCATTCCTCTACAGCAGGTCTGACTTTTTCACTAATCTTAAAATTCAGTTTGAAAATGAAACTGTGCACAAAAAAAAAAGGATTCTTAAAATGGAGCTTACTTTTAACATGGATGCTTAATTTAAGAAGTGTAGACCAAGAAGCAGCAGAAGCAGAGTTCAGGGCAGAATGTCAGTAATATATTTTAGTTAATGTGCTGAGCAAGGACTGCACCCCTGAAAGTTCAAAACCATCTTTGAGAAGGTCCTTCAAATCTGCAGGGAAAGATATTCCCTATTTTGGATTTCCAGGCTGGCATATTTGGAAAAAGAAGACTTCTGCACAAAGTTATGGATATACCAAAACCCTGCCTGATTTTCCCAATTTTATCCTTTGTTCCCACAACCTACCTATAAAACATGGTCTGTGTGCGTTTCGACAAAATATTATGGGTACTTAATTAAATAGTGTCCACTTTTGCTGTTTGCATACACATCTTAAGGAAGTCTCATTGGGACTTCAGCAAAGCATGCCTCTGTTTGTTTAACTGGGAGGGGACACACCTTCCATGCTAACCAGATCTCTCCTTCTCTTAGTTTACCTTCCTCACTCCCACATAATATTTCCTTTAGAAAACATTTTCCCATTTAGAAAGAATTTCCCATCAAAATTATTATTTAAAAATACTGAATGTTTATACAAGTATATTTTTTATTGATTTTGAGGTATTGTTTTGGCAGTTTAGCAAAATCTCTATGTAAATTGCTGCGATATATAAAAGACAAATTGACTGATTGCAGTAAATGTGGCATTGCTGGCCAAGAGGCTGTGTTGCAGACATAACAAACCCACAAACGATCTTTTTCTCAAGCCAAGGAAAAGACATGATCAGAAAAAGATTTTTCCTTCCAAAAGTATCATAAGTTTTTAAGCTACTGTCTTATTTCAAGATTTTTTTTCTTCTACAAAGCAACCTTCAAGACTTGCCCCTCTAAAATTCCTATTCAACAAAAAATAAAGATCACTTATAAGTTTAGAAATATCAAACAGGTGAGTTTTTCAACAAGTAGCTGCAGTCTTCAAATGGCAAATTATGAAGAGTAGCTGAAAGAGATGCAAACTAAAAAAAAAAAAAAAAAAGTATTAATGAAACAGTGGGAGGAAATTGCAGATTACAAGGATTCTCCAAATATTATAAAATAGGCAACTCAAATTAAAAGGCTTCTGCCTCTAACTATTTCTATAATTAGCTCTTCAGTCTCTTTTTTTCCCCTCCATCATTATGTGGTTTTCAGGCTATTTTTGTAATGAATTAAATAATCTCTTTATAGCAGTTTTCAGAGTCTCTCTAGGGAAAAAATAGTGTTGGGAAAATCCTGTGGACTTATCAGGTAAGCTGTGAATTCCGTATCTTGAAAACCTAACATTATCTACTATGTGAGTGTCAATGACTGGTTTAATTATACAACCTTCAGTTAGTAAGAAGTAGAAATATCTGTCTATATCTGTTCCATTGTGAAAATCTGTCTCCTGCATATCTTTTTTATTTTTAATACAATAAACAAACGTACGTCCCTCTCTCTACCCATGCAGTCTTCTCTTCTGCTCTGTCCCCAGCACTATTACTGCCCCCTAATTTTATACATTTACTTACTAAAGAGTCGACATCTAAGGTGACAACCTAGCTATCTTTCAGAGACCATTGACAGAACGGAAGGCAATCCTGCCATCTGAAAACAGACAGCTGAGTCAGCTAACTTCTGCTGTAGAAGTAAATCTTTCTCTTTGTTAATTAAATAGAGAGATGCAGATATAGCTTAGATAAACCCTCAGTGTGTTTGTAGACAACACTAAGCTGAATGATGTAGTTGATACTTTAGAGGGAAGAGATGCCATACAGGTGCACAGCGACAGGGTTGAGAGGAGGGCCTGTGTGAACCAAGCATAAGAAACTGCACCTGATTTGGGGCAAACCTGAACATGAATTAAGACTGTGAAATAAGTGGATTGAGACAAGTGCTGCAAAAAAGGACTTGGGGTGTTGATGGACACAAAGCTGAGTATGAACTGTCAATGTGCACTCAAGGCCCAGAAAGCCAGCCATGTCCTGGGCTGCATCCAAAACAGCATGGCCAGCAGCTCAAGGGAGGGGATTCTGCCCCTCTGGTCTGCTCTGGAGAGACTCCACCTGGAGCAGTCTCTTCATTCAGCTCTGGCACCTCTGGCATGAAAAGAACATGGGCTTGTTGGAGAGCGTACAGAGGATAGCCACCAAGCTGATCAGAGAACTGGAATGCCCTCCTATGAGGAACATCTGAGAGAGCTGGATTTGTTCAGCCCAGAGAAGAGAAGGCTCCATGGAGACCTTATAGCAGCTTTCCAGTTCCTGAAGGGGGCTTACAAGGGAGCTGGGGGGGACTTTTGACAAGGACATGTAGTGGTAGGACAAGGGGAAGTCGTTGGTGTAGATTAGATTTTAGGGAGAAATTCTTTGCCGTGAGAGTTGTGAGGCACTGGAACAGGTTTCCCAGAGAAGCTGTGGATGCCCATACCTGGCAATGCCCAAGGCAGGGTGGATGGGGCTCTGAGCAACTTGATCTAGGGAAAGGTATCCCTGCCCATGCCAGGGGGTTTGGAACAAGATGATCTTTAAGGTTCTTTCCAACCCATTCTATGATTCTATGTCTCTCCTGTATATATCTAAAGCTGGGTGTGAAGAGTATTATTCTTCAATATTTACAATTTTTTTTTTTCTCGTTTTCAATGCAATTTGCTTACAGGAATTGAGAAAGTTCATTTTGTTCCACCTTAGGGATCTCCATAGGATCCTATACTGCAGCACTTTCTTGTAAATCAGAGCTCTGCTAACAATATAGTGAGGATTTAGCTTTGTGACATCACACTTGAACAGATAGGAGAGGATCGCTACTTCCATTAGAAAAACTGGGAAGATGCTTATGAATTTGCTAAATACTGTGTCTTTGCACTGTATAATGCACCAGTGAGTTGTAAAAGACACTTCTTTTGCTTAATTTTTTTTTTTTGGTGCAAGGACTGGTGGTTCAAATATTGCACACATGATTACAAAAGAACAGAGAAATGTGATTGTGATGTGTGGAAAAAAAATGCAAGGTTTTCAAATTACAGATGGAAGTGGTTGTGAATCCCTGCAGTAGCTGGATATTAAAACTGGCATATCCATATCTGTGAGAACTAGCTAATTTCTGTATTGTACTCAAAAGTAGCACAATTGCTCTCTGGGACAAAGATGATTATTGTGGGTGTATATGTTGAAGATAGAACAGGAAACAAAACCTCTGACTTTTGGCCAAAGTCTGGACAGGAGTGAATGAAATTACCTAGCCAGTGCCTCAAAGAAACAATGTGTCACAGAACCCCAGAGATGATTCAATATTATAAAGTATTGCCTAGGCAATACTGATGACTTCTTCAGGCTCCTCAGAAAATGATAGGTTGAGGAGTATGAACAGTGCTCAAGATTCGTCTTTTCTCACTGATATTCTGCTCCATCTTCCTGTGAGGCATTAAAATTTATTGCATTTCGAAATGCTAAAAGGCTAAAGACTGGAACCTTTCTAAAAAAAATGTGTTCTGACAGGAATCTGCTGCCTGCTTTTATGATGCTCTGTCTTGCCTACAATGCAGTGCAAGCTTATAAGAAGCATACAGGAACTTTGCCCATTTCACCTTGCCTTGCCTTCTGAGGTTGCATTGAGTCCCTCATGCAGATATATAAAAGGTTATGGAAAAATAAAGCTTGATAATCCCACAGCATTTTTGTGAGTTACTTTGCCACATTTTTGGGGAAAATGCCTGAGAGGCCCTGCAGAAAAGAAGCAGAAGCTACAGAGAAGAGACAAGTAATCTTTGTTTCTGCCGTGTAAGACCAGAACTGGTTTTTTGGGTTTTTATAGTCAGTGGAGCAGGCAGACTAATTTGTTATCTATTTTGTTTTTATAGAAGCAGAGAAACTCTTTCCTTTTTCTTTTTCTCTCTAATTTAAGCCTTGAAGTTACTTCAAACTGTGATTCCTAATCAATTAAAATAAGCCAATTTCATTAATTTTATGACTTCACTTTGGCCACTGGAGAGGCTTTGGCAGTCGATTCCTCATCTGTTCAAACTCGGTTATAACTCAAGCCCAGTCATAAAAAATGATGGACAAAAGCGGGATTCCTGCTTGGGCATTCTGAAAGCCCTTCTTGTGTAGGGAAGAAAATGGAATATGAATCACCTTGATAACTGAGAGAAGTGTACCAGTTACTTAATTAACAGAAAGTAACCCACAAAGTAAAAGCTGTATGGGTGATGCCAAGCTGTGGCTTGGATGCTCTCCCTGTTTCAGCTTCTCTTACTTAGTGAGGGGATGGAAACACAGGAGTGGGGACCTGGGACATTCTATGCTCGTATTAACTCTGGTGCTTGTACAGTAGCAAGCCTGGTGAGTGTAGAACAGTCCACTTAACAAGGGCATGATGCATGCTGAATAACAAAGGCTTCTTTCTTTCCAGCTTGAACATGTTTGTGATTGGGGTCCCTGGCTGACTGCTCACCTGGGATCTGGTACACAGTGCAGTACATAGTATTATTAGATGATAATTATTGCAAGGTTTTAGTGAAGCTGTTAATCTTTACATAACTAGTGGAAGGAAAAAAACCGACATGAACTCAGTATAGAGGAAGAGGGATTTGGATGTTTCATTCACATAAACATCTAAAGCAACAGATCAAAATCAAGATGTTCAAGGATCATCTTATTTCATCTGAAGCATTTGAGTGCGCCAATCACTCCTGCATTATTTCTTTTGTCCATCGTCTGGCCTTTTTGATCCATTCAAAAGTCTCAGAAATTATCTTTCTGCAATTAGGTCAAACCCATGTTAATTTTCAAGCTTGTGGATCCATGGACTTGCTTTAGTGTCTTAGCACTATTAGCACTTCTGTCTTATTCTTTCAGTAAGGACCACTGGGAATAGGTCACAGCATCTGTGAACTTTGTTGCTAATCTCTGTCAAGGGCAGCAGGTAGTTCTTCTCAGTACATCGAATAGGCACAGATGGGGTAGCCTCTAAACCTGTGGGCAACAACATTAACAACTGGGCACAAGATTTACAGTTATTGGATATTCAATAAAACAGAAAGAACATTTGGTACCCAAACTTCACACAGATTTGTGGTAATTGAAACACAAATATCTGGGCAAGAAATTGTTATGACAGAGGTTAAGAGTTAATGGCACATCACTGAGCCAGAATCCACTGCTTCAGCAACTGCTGCAAACCTGGAAGATCTGTTTGTTCTTTAAAGCTCATAACCTAATACAATTTGTTATGAAACTTTGGCTCTTTCATGCCAATTGCACTGGTAATTTGAATCTCTGAATATTATTTGCACTGTAATGAAGTCCCTAAAGAAGGGTACATTGAATGTTCTGCAGTTTCACCTAGTATTTCCCTCCCAACACATCTCCCAGCATAACTTGTCTGTAATGTTTTGTCCCTACTAAACAACCTATGTTTCCAAAAAGAAAAGAAATTTGAAAAGTGAGCAGAATCATTGAATCATAGATTGGTTTGGGATGGAAAGGACCTTAAAGATCATCTATTTCCAACACCCCTGCCATGGGCAGGGACACCTTCCACTAGACCAGGTTGCTGAGTCCCATCCAACCTGGCCTTGAACATCTGCAGGGATGGGGCATCCACAGCTTCTCTGGGAAACCTGTGCTAGTGTCTCATCACCCTCACCATAAAGAATTTCTTTCTAATATCTAATCTAAATCTCCTGTCAGTTTGAAGCCACTTCCACTTGTCCTGTCAGGGCATGCTCCTGTGAACAGTCTCTCTCCATCTTTCTTGTAGGCTCCTTTCAGGTACTGGAAGGCTGCAATTAGGCCCCCCCAAAGCCTTCTCTTCTGCAGGCTGAGCAATGCCAATTCTCTCAGTCTTCCCTCATACAAGAGATTCTCCATCCCTCTGATCAGCTTGGACTGGGAATCCAAGAATCCCTCTGGACTCACTCCAACAGTTCCATGTCCCTCCTGTGCTGGGACCCCAGAGCTGGATGCAGCCCTGCAGGTGAGGTCTCACCAGAGCAGAGCAGAGGGGCAGAATCCCCTCCCTGGCCCTGCTGCCCACGCTGCTTTGGATGCAGCCCAGGACACGTTTGGCTTTCTGGATTGGGTCAGGTTCAGCCTCTCATCCCAAGGACCCAAATCCTTCTGGGCAGGGCTGCTCTCCATCTGTTTATCCCCCAGCCTGGGTTCATACCAGGGGGTGCCCTGACCTGGGTGCAGCACCTTGCACTTGGCCTTGTTAAATCTCAGGAGATTCCCTTGGGTCCACCTGTCAAGCTTGTCCAGGTCCCTCCAGATGGCGGCTCTAGTGTCCTAATAGCTTTTTTTCAGCAATTCAAGAAAAAATGTCCTATCACTGATTCTCAGGCCTCATAGTCTCAAGACCCAGAATTTTCTTTAGAAGGTATGCATTGCTTTGTGTAAGCTGCTTGTGTATCACAATGAGACAGACAGTAGGCTAAATGTATCTAAAGATTAAAATATCTGAAAACATCTCCACTGGGATTAAAAATAAAAGTAAATATGAATCACTTAGGTAAAACTGGAATTACAGCACAGAATTGAAAAACTGAGTAAGAATTTTTCAGCCTGTATATTGTTGGAGTCCAGGAAAACCCTGGGAACTTTTCTGCTCCTTTGGGTGTTTATTTTAGCCCCAGAACTCCTCAAAATAGCTTAGCCTGGGACCTAAGCTGGTGGGAGAGGCTCTCTTCACTTTTGGGAGAACTTGAATGCACCAGAGAAATGAAAATATTTTTGTTTAGTGTACCACAGAATGCATAGCTGTAGCTTTTACGTTTTACTCTACATATTAATATAGAGACAACACGGAGGTTCTAGGGTGTCGGTTTCTTCTTCTTCTCCTTCTTCTTCTCCTCCTTCTTCTTCTTCTTCTTTCTTCTCCTTCTCTTCCTTTTTTCTCTGACACGAGTTCCTGTGGTTTGCTAATTGGTAGATAGAATTTAGCGTAGAGGAGACATATCAATAAGGTTGATATTCACTGTTTTTGGGGACAAAATAAGATATGTAAAACTTTCTAACTGGTTGATAATAGATATAAAAGCTACCTGGTTCAGGCAGCCATTGCCATTCTGCCCTTGTGTTCCTGGAGGCCACAGCACAGCCTGTGCCTCCGAAACTTTGATAGGATATAATAAACAAGCCTTGAGAACAGCAGAAAGAAGTTTCATCTTTTTGGGACATGGGATGTTGATATAAGGAACACAGCCAGGCCAGGAGCCAGCGGGGTCCAGAGCACCCTGACATATATCATTGTGATGAGTTCTCACTCTGTACACTCTCTGTCTGCATATATTGTTATACATTTATTTCAGATTACTTAATGTGGGCATAGCGATATATTTCATCTGTTTGGTCAATTACAGCTTCAGTACCTATAGGATTACATTTGCTGCAGTGCTTTGTGTATGACAATCTTGCTGATATGGTATTGTAGGGAAACTGCTTACCAACACAGAGATCAGAAGGAGCCCTCATTTATTTAATGAAGAACAAATGATGCTTACTTTTTTGCTGTGCTCGGTTTCCTGGGAGTTGGGGATGTGGCCATGCTGACATCTGTGCAGCTTAGTAGCTCATCATCTGTTTCAAGGAGGCAAGGGACAGAATATGAGCAATTTAGCCTAACTGTTCTGCTGATTACAATTTTTGAGTCAAAAACCTAAGTTAGCTGCACACCTAAGGTAGGCTTCTTGTTCTATGGTATGCACACAAACACATGCATATGTGTGCATGCCTATTGTCTGCACAAGAAAAAACCTGAAGATGTCCAAAATACACTTTCAGGACTTCTGGCCTACTAAGACATCAATGCCTAGACAATGCATCACATACATGTGTCATATACACACACACTGTATAAGCTGCTCCAGCACCTCTGAAATTGATCCAGATTATTCTGTGCTGCTAGGTGCCCTAGCTGTAAACTGGTGCTACATTTATTGGCCAAAGACTGTGTCTTGTCTGCAGGTATTTTTCTGATATTTCTTGGTTGTTATGCCAAAGCGGCAGCTGCTACCAAATGTAGCTAAGCTTACCAATGTAAGCTACTTAAAGAAATGAAGGTGGCTGAAAATTAATTTTAGATGTGATTTCTAAAGATCTATTTATGATCCAGATAAGGCAGTATTCAGTAAATGAGAGATCTAACTACTTATTCAGAAAAAACAAAATTAAAGGAGACTTGAAGCTTGAAAAGGACCAGTCCATGCTCTCTCTCCAGAGCTAGTGGAGCAGTTAACAAAAACTTACTAGCTTTGTGCCGGTGGTAAACCCCAAAGACAAGATTTATGATTGCATTGTCCTGCATTTTTCAAATGTGTAATCATAATGGGACAAGGCATGATGTTCATGCAGAGCAGCAGGATTAATAGTACTCCTCACAGAATATGGACTGGAAGTAAATAAGTATCATTGGGAACAGACAGGACAGAGCTCAGCAAAAATCTTGTCAAAAGCATCCTGTCAGAAAAGGCTCTCATCAGCTAAGACAAACGAAAAAATTCTTATTAGTAAGGTACTCTGGAAAAAACACAGATCTTGTTTTCTTTGGAACACAGGGAAAAACCCCTTAATGAACAATGTTTGAGGAAGTATACTATCAGAGTAATGCTATTGTGTCCAATTAAGCATTCTCTACTTTTATAAAGAAAAACTCTTGGACACTACAGGAAGCCTCATCTGTTGATCATCTATTAAGAAAGAAAACTGAAGTTGTAAATTCATGAGCCTGAATTCATGGAGAGAGATGATTTGGAAGGGTGAACTTGCCAAACCTGGGTAATCTCTGTTAGGCTTGAAACACACAAAAATTCAGCTATTCAATCTATATCTACTGTGGCTGGAAGAGTAATAGTACTTAACTGGTAAGAACAATGTCGTTAATCCTTCTTTATTTTATTGGTTTGTGTGAAATGAAATTAAATAGTTCCTGTAATTCAAACAAAAGGCTATGGGTTAGTGATATTTTTCTGTCCTGATTCCTTCCTTGTTAGATGTTTCTATCTTCCCTTGCTTGTAACTTATTGCCCATATCTTGTGCACCTTTTCACCTCTGAAAGCTGACAAAATATTTCCTAATCAATGAAGGAATCAGTTTTTTAAGAGATAATACAATAACAGATTTTTTGTTCACTTCTTTTAAGTCTCACACTTACATGGCCATTTTGCACCCTTTTTAAAAGCCACCATTGTTTTAATGTTCATGCAATTTTTCATTGCCTGCTGATTTTACATGGCTTGGATGTGTACAGCTTAAATGTCTTTGCCAGCTGACCTGTAGTTCTGTAGCCCAGATTAAATTTCAAATGGCGACTCTGATTTTCAGTTTCTGGCTTAATTTCTGACTGAGCTACACAGTTCCTGATCAGCCGTGGGTGATTAACCAAACCTTCTGTGGAGCCTTTCCTATTCATAAGGATGTTTATGTTTTTATGTCTTCCACAGGTATTGTGAAGATAATATCAACAAATATTTCATGTAAAATTATCAACATAGCACCATAGGGAACTTTATAAATTCTTCCCCAGTGAAATATGAATGAATGCTCTAAGAATATTTTGGTATTTTTTGGTGATACTTATTTGGAAAAACTTGTATTCATAATGCCATCTGCTCTCTTTTTTTGTTTGATTATATTCACATTTGGTTTTTCAATGTGATTACCCAAGTGCTAAACAGAGTGATTTGCTTCCACTACAATTTCTGCAAGCACCTAGCATCCATGCCATCTTCTCCCAGAATTAGGGTTTTGCACTCTCCAGATCAAACACTTTTTGCTAATGTTTTAATTTTATTTCTAGCATTCTATTTTATTTCAGTAAACAACTTATCAAGGGGATTTTATTATGCTTTAAATGCCTTTGTGCTGTTGAAACATTACCTACCCAATTTTTAAGAGAAAAAAATCTAAAAAGCTGTATCAACTAAAGTATGAATCAAATTCTTGAAGATCTACTGAGGTGACTATTTCCACTTGTTTCACTATATGACTTTCAGAATGAGAAGGCAGTTCAAAATTTGCAGATTCAACTGTATGTTATGTAAGAACTATAGTGATTTACAACCTAATGTCATAACAGTGCATGAAAGAAAAGGACTAGGATTGCACCTACAAAAGTCTTTTTCCTTCCTGCATTTGATTATTTCTTGCAGTTGCAACAATGGCAACTTCCTTAAATTATTGTTAGATTATTATTTTTTTTCCATGTGGAATAAAAGAAAGTGCTTAGCCTATTATACTTACTCATTTTAAAATGGAGTTTGGACTTATGGCTATAGATCTCATAAATACATAAAAATATTTTAACATCAGATGTGATACATTATAGGCAAACATAATTTGTTATTGTTTGCCACAGTTTACTAAGACCGGAAGTCATCTCACTGAAGGTAATTTCAAAGCATTATTTAGATTCCTCCAGGAGAAGAAATCACAAATGGTATTATACAAATCACAAATGGTATTATACACTGAAGAGCAAGCACTAAATTAATTTCTCTTTGTCCAAGAAGTGTCACCATTTAATTTACACAAAGGGTTTTAAGTCCATTGACACTGACACACATCAACTGTGTTTTAATAAAGATAATACTTTCCACTCCTGGGAATATAGATATTCTAGAAGAAAAAGAAAAAAAAGAAAAAAAAAAAGAAAAGGAAAGAAGTGTGAGCAGAAGTAGAATTGTCAAACTAAGCTGTGAGAATACAAGGTGAGTCAGGGCATTCAACTACTATTTAGGCTGATTTGTAGCCAGGCATCATTCTGTCATTTAAATCAACAGGCAGTGGTGCAGGGGTATAATACCCTTGAAAATGAAGGATATGTTGTATCTCCGGCTCATCACCCAGATACTGAATTTGGTAGACATTTATATGTCCATTTATTTATTATTTATTATTTATTATTTATTTATATAATTTTCACATAAAATTTGCAGTGGACAAGAATGTACTCTTTTGAAATAGCCAGTAAATGTTAGATCCTGAAATGTAACCACTGAATTCCAGTTATTTAGTAACATAAAAATATATTCTTAATTTTATTTAAAAATTTTAAATTATGTCATTTATAATTTTCATAAGTTTACTTTCTAATTCTCACTGTTTCCCAACTGAAATGTCCTTTCCCAAGTACTAAGTACAATGGGAGTTTTTTGTTAAAAGCACAATGGCTGGCACAAGAGACTCCCACTCTCTGCCTAGCATCTCCATATGGTCTCATTTTTCATCCTTTAAAACAATATTAGTACTATAAAGAGTTTCTGTGCAGACCTGGGACTAGGCCAGAAAGCAGTGCCTCCTACTTATGCTCAGGACGAGGCTGCTACCATCTCCCACTCTGCAGTGATGAGAGACATTCTTAATTTGCTATTCACGATGAACAACTTTGATAATGCCTCCAAAAGCACTCACGGGACTTGCATTTCAGATCCTTTTCTTCACCGCAAGTCACTTCCAAGATCTGCACTGTGTCAGTGACCTGGCACGACTCTGCCTCTGGATGCCCAGAGGTGTGGTCTGGTCCCTTTCCCCATACCTGGTAAGGCTGAGATGGTATGTGTGCCTGAGAGGGCAGCAGGGCAGCTTGGCTTGGTGCAACAAGCCTGCGTGCAGCACCACGGCAAGCTCTCATAGAGTTTATAAACAGCTTTAGGTGCTTCTGAAAGTGCCATCTAACTAGCTGGAGTGAGGAGTGTTTGTTGTGGTGGAATTAAACGCCAGTGTAGCATGGCTGCTTTCGAACAGCTGACGAGCTGTGAGTGTGCATCTCCGTCGTGCTAATTTGCAGCACACATATGCAGTGACTAGTTCAGCCTGCAGAGAAGAATCATTGTGTTTGGATCACATTGCTCATGTTGTTTAGGCTTTTGCTGGCAGAGCTTAATAATGGCTAATTACTGTTCTGCTAGTGTTTATAACACTGAACTGCTGAAGTACATGACTTTTATCAGGGTTCTAGGCTTTTACTCTCTAGCCAGCCAACAGCCACACCAGCAGGCTGGAATAGGCAAGCTTTAGAAGTGCTTTTCTATGCATCACTGGCAATCTGACGGGAGAAGAAAACAGCACTTGTTGAGAGAATCACAATTAGCCGGGGTTTGACTGTGGTCCAGTGAGGCACGATCAGGCTCAAAGAAGCTGGCGTGGCTAGAAATGGGCTTTTTTTTCCAGAAAACTGGCCCCCGCTGATATTCCCTCTGCTATTGCTTTCCCTTCTTGCCCCCACTACTGCTCCGGCAATTTCTTTTCGGGTTCATTTCCGCGGATGATGTCCGGCGGGGACGAGTATCCCGGTCCCCGCCGGTGAGGCTGCTGAGGGGAGGCCGAGGTCGGCGCGGGAGGACGGAGACGCCCCACGCCCGTGACCCTTACGGACGCGGCGGGACGCGGGTGCCCATC
>VZRF01006583.1:21081-144013 GCA_013396875.1 Vireo altiloquus
GCTCCGCACGGCTGCAGCACGCTGCCCTCGCCATGTCGGTGGCCGGGCTGAAGAAGCAGTTCCACAAAGCCACGCAGGTACCGAGCCCTCTCCCGCGGCTGCGGCCGCCGTGTGCGTGGGCATGCACGGGTGTGCGCTGTGCGGGATCGTGCGCGGGTCTCCATTCGAGTGAGTGCAGCGTGAGTGGGTTTGTGTGGATGCCGTGCCCGGTGGTACGTGCTCAGTGAGCGTGCGAGGGGCCGTGTGTCCGCACGGGTGTGCGCCGTGCGTGGATGTGCAGGGGGGCCGTGGGTCTACAAAGGTCTCCATCTAGGCAGGGCCCGGACCTGCGGGGCCCCGCGCCTCCCCCGCCCGGCCCCGGCCGCGTTGCGGCAGCGGGCTGGGGCTCCCGGGAGTAGCTCCTGGGCTGCCCTGTCCTCTCCGCCTGCAGCCCACAGGGGCAGCTGCTGGACCGAATACCGCCGGGGGCTCGTACCTTCCTCAGCGTGTTTCCGTAGGTGGTGTTTTAGCTTGACTTTGGGAAAGCAACAATAAACATGACCTTTTTGCTTTGTGGGTCTAGACTACAGCTGAAATACGAGTAATGAGGTTTGGTTCTGTTGCTTTAGGCATGGTGTGATATTGCAGGAAGGTCAGGGTGAGTGTTTCACCAGTAGAGTTGTTTCATAATACAGAATCTGTGTGTTACAGTCTGCAAGGGTATAATTTCTGACTCAGTGTGCTTTGGGGCTAAATCTAAAATGGTTTCATAGAAGTCAGAGGAATTGCTTTGGATCTAGAGATCTGACACCAAGACCCGTGCAGTGTGCTTTTTTTTTTTTTTTTTCTGGTTTGTAACTGAATACAGAATCTCCAGTTATTTCGTACTACTTGCCATTGCAGACATCTTCGGGTGGGAGTCTTGGTCGCTGCAAGCAGTCTGTAGATGCTGACCCACAAGATACATTCAGCTGTTAGACTTTTCAACACCCATATGTTTCCCCTTCTCAGACATCTCATCTCTTGTGCACTATGGGGAAGTGTTCCCTGAAAGAATGATCTTTACTCCAAGTATTCATCCAAATTCTGATTTTCCATACCTTGGGGTTTCACCAGTACACATTGTAACTCTGAACGCAGTGGGCTATGTCAAGTCCTGCCCGGGTGCATGCCTGCATTGAACAACACTGTCTCACCTTTCATGCACCACATTGTGCTGCATCATTGGTAAAATAAGCCTCACAAGAAAACGTCTGCGCTGGTAACAGATGCCGCAAGGAGCAGGTAAGGGTGCCTGAGCCCATCCTGCAGCGCCCATCTGCTGCTGCTACTTTCTTGTTTCTTCCCCTGCTGTCTCTGGTGTTATGAGAAGCCCAGGAATCATCATTACTGCAATGAATTCTGGTACTGAAAGTAAGAATTTCAGTGTCTATGCAATCCATGTGTAAGAAGCAGGCAAGCTGAAGTTCACTTTTTAATACTAGAAGTCTTTCTCCAATATTGTAAGTTAATGAGGATGCATCTGCAGCAGCAGAGGTAAACATCTTTTTTTGAGGAGCATGGTCTGTAGATGCTATTTTGTCCTTCAGATGACACTCTCACACTGATTGTCAGCAGTACTGTCATTTAGAAGGAAGGAAGAGTTTTAGCTGTCTGGAACTGAAATATTAAGTCTCTAAATGCCAGATTTAGCAGCCTGACATCTGATGACCCAAGAATTTTTGGCCCCAGCCTTGACTTTCACAGTTTGTTTTGATGCAGGCCGTGAAGACACATTCATGTATGAGAATGACTCACAAGTATGTTGAAGACAGATCTGTTTATTGGCTTGTTTGCATTATGAGTGAGAAATCCGTGATGTAGTTCTGCTGACCTTGCTGTAGGAGTAATCCTTTTGACTAGTGATTAAACCCCAGGTGAAATACAGATTGACATGGCTGGCATGAATGAAGCTTTCCAGACAGGACCAGACAAAAAAGAAGTTTTAAAAATTCTAAATTATTGATTTGGTTCTTACTCATATTTATATATATGATGTGCTGTTTTAATAGAGTCCTCAGTCATATCAAGAACACATCTGGATTGTTTTATAAAATGTAAATATTTTATTTATTGTCATATATTGTTTTATGACTTGTAAAATGTCAAACTAACCTGCATGAAATACTGCCAGTTTAGAAGCCATGCTGAAGAACTTAATACCTGTCAAATTTCATGGACCAACTGCAACAGCAGTGAGTAATTGAAAAGCAGGATACTTTGCACCTTCTGGAATGAGTTGAGTGTTCACTCTTCTGCCTTTAAACAAAACTAATGGGTTTACCTCTGTGCAGCAGAGAACTAAAGTTTAGAGAAATCTCCTGAGTTTGTAAAAGCAGGGTGAGTCTGAAAGTCCTGACATTAATACAGAATTGCGAGATATTAGACTGACTGGTGTGGAAGAGGTTAGATTATTCTTTTACTTCTAATACCCAAAAAGCACCTAAGAAGGAGAAATAAACCCATTTGAATGTTAATGTGCTGCTGCAAATCTACCATGCGTCCTGAAGCTAGGAAGATTGATCTAAAGAGTGTTTTTCCAGAAATGGGCAACAAAATGCTGTGCCACCAAGTTATCCTTTTTTCTTTAGGCATGCAGACTCCTTTGCCAGTAGTGCTATGCCAGTAGTGCTATGCCAAGACAATATTGCTTCCTACGGGTTTATGTACAGTTTTAAAACTACCACAATCACTTTGGTTGATACAGATTTGACAGTCTGGGGCATTTAAGCAGAGTTGTTTTAAAATAGCATGAGCTTTGTTTCCACATGACTGCATTCATTGCATAATATGGCTCTTGTGAGGCACAGTCAAAACTAAGCTTTCAGAAAGTAATAATTTCATAGGGAAAGAGATTAACAAAAATTCTGGGAATGGCCACATCTGATGTTCCATTGGAAACACCTGAATAAATGTGACTGACATTTAAATAGCAGTATGAACGTGGTGATTTGAACCAAAAGCCTGTAATACAGTTGATTTTCTACTACTGTATTCTGCTTTTCTCATGCAACATGATTAAATTTGTCTTAACACCAAGACCAAATTAACCAGTTCATACAGTTTTATAGAGAAAAATGTTTAATATTGAAACAAACAATCTGAAGAAATTACTTCCACTGCACCCATCATTGCTGTCAGTAGCTTGTTAGATGCCCTGACTTTAGGTGGAAAGTACTGTGCTTCTGTCTTTATCAAGGTAACTTGTGAATTTCACAGTAAGAGAATGATTCTGGTGGTTAATAAGAAGCAAATGAGATTCCTGCCTTGCTGTACTTTTGTCCAAAAAGTTCTGTGCACTTCATAGGGATTCTGTGTTGATTCACAGCCTGTCTGCACTTGCAAAAGTTCTCTTGCAAAAAAAGGCCATGAGGGTTTGTCTGTCTGAATGGTTTTTTAATTCCTTGGTCAGAAGTATGTAAAATGTTTTTCACTGTAATGTAAGAAGCAATCCACTTACTAAACAAACTGCAACTTAACAATTTTTACTGTACTGTTTTGATATCAGTATTTTCCTAAATCTCTAGCACACTCTGTATTCATAATGTTCCTAACTGTCCTGCTGTGTTGAGTGGGAGCTGTGTGTGCTTTTCCAGTGATAGGACGTCACCTGTCTTTTCCAGCTGACTGTGGTTGAAGCTGGACTCACACTGGGTCTGCTTTTCTCCTTCCATGTTTCCTCATAGCCTCACCTACCCAAATAATGGGCAGTTCCTGTGTAAGTAAAGGTCCTTATGGGAGCTGGTCTGGGAAGTTGGGCAGTGTTATATTTTTCTTGGAGCAAATGCTGTGCCATGTGTCTGTCACTTATATGGAACTTAATGATCTCCTTTCTCATGTGGTGTGGGAACTTGTGAGCAGCCTGAGGAAAGCGGAAGGAGAGCTGTTTGCAGGCTGGTGTGGCTCTGAGCATAGTGCCCAAACAGGCTGCTAGAAGCCTCTGTCCGAGAGGCATGCACCACTGGCAGTCTGTTGGTTTCTCTCAAAAAAACCAGTAGCATGGAGTGCTACCTTCTGAGATCAAGGAAAGGGAACAAATTTCTGACCTGGAAATAAAGACTATTTTTTTAAAAAAAATACTTACTTAGCTGCAGAGGGGATTATTTCCACAGCAGGTAGGGAAATTCCTTCTGTTTGTGCCCTCTAGCTTGATTGCCAGATACATTATTCACATTTGGCATCATTCCCATGCTTCCTTTTATTGATATTACATAATTGAAAGGGTGAAAATTGACTTTGATCTAAATTGCCCTTTAGTTGGATACTTCTGAGTTGTTGATGGCTTAAACAGCCTGCACTAGTTTCAAACCCTGTTTCTAAATCTGATTGAAGGAACTGCTGCTTTGTGTACTTAAAAGATCATAGCTTTTTTTTTGTTTTTTTAAGATTTCTCAGACATCGATTACTGTAGTATCTTTCCAGCTGATAGATACACTTTCCATTTTTATGTATGTATATAAAAGCTGGAGCACTGAATGACACCCATCTCTAAATTTTCTCCCAGTGATCTCTGAAGGCAAAGAATACCTTGTGGGTGTGGATGCTGTGCTCAAAACATAGCCTGCACCACACTTTTGTTTCATATCTTAACTTCCATCTTTACTGGAATTATTGCATAGCAAGGAAGAATTGGCTACTCTTGGTCACTCATGCAAAACTGTCATTAAGTTTTAAATGTGTCCTCATGACTAGCATGCCAATAAATAGCATGCTTCATAAAAGTGCTGGAGCAGCATAACCAGTTTTAATTGAAGAAGATTTTGCAGCGGTTACTGTGCAGAAGATTCTGCAGTTCTGTGTAGCTATTAATTGCAAATGTAAGGGAGGTTCTGGGTTGGTCTGACATATTTCTTGTGAAGGATGGATGGTTGAGGAGCTTGAACACTGGCTGTCATAACCTAGTAGTGTACCAGTGAAGTCTTTGGCTTTGAAAAGATCAGCAGGAGGGACAGAGTTGAAAATCTACTTTGGGGGCCCCAAGGAGCTGCTGCCACTCTGTGTGTAGATCTGAAGAGAAACTGTATGGACAGCCTTTAGTGGGAAGTGCCCTGATGCAGCAGAGTCATGGCTCCCTTATCAGTCAAAGTCTGTGATATATTCAGGGACAGCCAAAATATCCTCCAAACTTCTTCTCTTAGAACTAAAAAGTCTTCCGTTTGCTGCTTTCCAGAAACTTCTGTGACTCTGGTTCTCAATTTCTTCTCAGGCAGTGGCTGCTGATGGACAATGGTGGTGCTATCCTTTCTTAAATATATGGAGGTAATTGGATGAAAGAAAACTGAGCTACAGCACATTATTGTTGTGATGATGTTTGCCACAACAGAATTACCTTGCTTTCAGTGCTATCTAATCCTGCACTTAATCTTGGAGACAAAACAGTAACATTTTTATAATCCGAGGTAATAGCACACCATAGGAATCCATCCAATCTGTCATAGAAGTGCTAGGAGTTAAAATTAGGGTTTTTTTCTCCCAAAGTGGAGAAAAAAGAGAGAAATTGCTATTTACTGTGCTTCCATTTTTCTTAAGCTTTCCCTATATGGAGGGTCTACAGATCTGCATGGTAGAAAATGAAAAATTAGAAATGGTTGTTTGAAATTCAACATATTTTAAATTTGTGTGTAGGTGGAAATCACTGTGATGGATCTGGACAGAATGATTCATGGGTATGTAGATGCACTTGATGTAATAGTGATGATGTTCTTGTGTCCGTGATGGAGGGCATATCTTTACAAATAAACATCTTTCATTTTTTTTTCATTCTGTAGGCTGAAATTGGACTGACGTAATTGTTGCAGCATCATAAAGTTCACACTGAGTGCAGCAGTTTTCTTTCACCTTCTTTGCCCATCATTGTTCCTCCACAGAAGGAGAGTGTTATTTGATCCCAGCAAAGGTGCTGCTGAGGCAGCAGCAGTATAACCTTGTGGTTTGGTGTGATGCCAGACGATCTTCTGAAAAAACAAGAAATTCAACCACTTATTTGGCTATTGTGCCTATTACTGGGGGAGGACTGGAGAATTGAATGCATATCTGTTTCAGAATAGATAGGTGCCACTAGCTGGGATCCTTGACAGCATTGATGAAGTTTTCATCAGGCTGTGTTTTGGTCGTTTTTTCCTTGGGTTTGTTATCACTGTCAAAAGGGAATACTATGCTGAATCCTTTATAAGCAGAAATTCTAAAATAGAGAAAAATACTGGCTTTCCCTGTGTTTTCCCCCTCAATTTTATGGCAGCAGAACACTTCACACTGTTAAAATGTTTACATTCCCCTCTGCCTCAGTCAAATCTTTTGTGGATTTCAGTTTGGTGTTTTTAATAACTTGTGTTATTTATATATCAATTGTTACTCTTTTTGATTTCCTAAACTCCAGTTTTGATTGGCTGAAAAAGGTCTTTAAGTTTGAAAAGAGTTGATCTAAACATTTTGGTATGGGGCTTGTTTTTCACCTTTGTTTTATGAAATTTGATGACTGTTGTGCCGAAACAGTAAAGATACTATTTATCTTTCAATTTAAAGTTTCCTTAAGCGCTAGGCGTCACTTCTGTTCTGCTTCTGTGGGAAGGAGTGCAGCTACAGTGAAACAGGGTGGTAGGAGAACGTTTTATTAGAAATGAAAGCTGAGGTTTTATTTCTCTAGAAAGAAAATTGTCCTGCAAATTATTGTCTATTTTGTCTTTTATGACTTTCAGTAGACTAACAGAACTTGCTCTTTTAAGCAGCACTTGACAGTTAGATATTTTTGCTGAGTTCTTTTCAAATCTGTACACTTTTCAGCTTTAAGATGTATGCCAGAAATTCCTTTTCATGCAAAATCAATCCAGATGCAGCAAACCAATTAATAATTCATAAGGTATAAATGTCAAAAATAAATAGTGTTTGCCTTTCCAGATGAGTCACTTAGAGCTTGTCTGTCTTGGAAAGTTACGTTGTCGTAGTCTAAGGGCTGAATTGGAAGTGCTGCAATTTTACAAGTATCACTCTGCAGTGGATGGGTTGCCTTCTGCCTGTAGAAGAACAGCTTTTCAACTTAATTGGCTTTTTTTGAAAAGGGAGTTGAGGGCATCAGACTAAGAACCATCCTTTCACTGCAAAGAAAGTGCCCGGAACTGGCTAAGGCACCACAGATGACCAGTTACTGTATTTTTCTCTACTAATTCACAAGAATTTTGCAGGAGAGTTTTGATTTGTTTTTCTCTAGGAATGTTACCTTTGTAATCCGAACACAGTTAGCTAAAACTGTGTTTTGCTTCAGTTGAAGTGAAGTGGTTTCAGTGTTTAGGAGCAGGTCCTGATTGAGTCTTCTGTTGGTTGCTTTATCCCATTTCTTGCATTGGTCAGGAAAGGATGGAATTTGGTTTTATTTTTAACTGTTATGGAAGGAATTAAGAACTTTTAAAATAGAGCTGAGGCTTGAAAAATGTTCCAACCAAATGCAAACATTTTTAGGTACCAAAATATTTGAATGTGGAAATGTGTCTTGATGTGCAGAATAGCCACATGAGTGCACATTAACTAGTTAGACTCTGTCATCCAGGGAAGTATTAAAAAAATCAAAGTTTGTCTTTCAGGAAGGATGGTTGGATTTTATGTTATTATTTACTGTCTAAATTTGGGTTTTAAATATGAACATAGTATTTTGAGGCTGGCGGGGAATTCTCCTTTTTCACAAAATTGCTGAAAAACATATTGCCAAATAGGCAAACTCACCACTGTCAGATGTGGATATGATTATTGCAAGCAGTAAACATAATATACCTTTTTTTCTAGAATGCTGTAAGTATAGATAGGTAAAATACGAGTTTCTGAAGCTTAGGAGATGTAATTGCTGAAAGCTGAGCCAAGCTTAGGTAAATGAAATAAATCTTTAGCTTTTTAATGCAGAAAAATACATTTTCCTTTATCAGACTTTTTCTGTTTTGTTTCACCTGTGTAAGCTGCTGCAAAAAAGGCATATAGGAACAAAGCTTAGCACGGTAGAAATAGGATTTTCTTGGCAGAGAGAGCAAGAGACAAAAATATAAAAAATATCAAAAGATAAATAACTTTTTTTTTCTTTGTTTTACAATGTTGTCATTCAAAATATGTAGGTCAGGGTGATTTGGGACCTGTGACTTTTCAAAGGTCTGAATTGACATGTTTTAGGAAGGCTGCATTTTTACAGCCAAAAATCTGTAACACTTGAAATAGAATAACAAAAGCTTCTGGAAAGTATCCTGGCTTTTTTATTTAATGGTAGACATGGGTGAGAGTAAAATGCTTGAAAGGATGATGAGTGAGGATGAAAGACTGGAGAGGTCCACAACAGGAATCCTTTAAAACTGAGCAGAGGCAAATTCTCTGCTGTGGTATGGATGGGTGGCTGACTAGAGGGAGAAGGAATGGCAGATGTTAGTGAATGAAGCTAGCACTTGCTATTTCCTGTTACATTAGTCTGCTATTTCCAGGATTCCAGCTCCTGATCTGGACGCAGTGATAATGTGTGTTGTTCCAGCCCAGGAGAAGAGATGACTGTTCCCAAAACATATAAAGCTTAAGTAGCACCAATGGGTTAATGAGGTCATCATGAGTTTAATGGTGTCAGTATAGGTGGAATCGAATGTAATGAACAGGGGGAAAAGCCAACATCGTTTCTAAGATGACAACCCCAGCTATTGCAGATTTCCTGTCTCACAGGGAGACAGGACAAGGAAAAGGCAATACTCGCTGCTTCTCTGATTTCAGGATAGTCTTTTGACAAAAGTTGCTGGACAGCCACTGAAAAATAAGCTCTCCATGCCTTAGTGCTTTTTCCTTTCCCTAGGGAGAGTTTGTTGTTCTGAGTAGACTGACAGTGCCTTTATGTTTTGTGTGTGGAAAGTTTCCCCAGCACTCGCTGCCAAAAGTTCTGCTAGGTTTTGATCAGCGAAGTCCCTGCATCAAATCGGTGACTCATGCGAACAGTTCAGTGAAGCTCAAAACTCTCCCAGGCAGCGTCTGAGCTCTGGGCTGTCGTATTGCTGGGATCCCTGCAGTGCCGTGACGTGCTGGGACCCGAGGAGCTGTCAGTGACTGAAAGTTCCCAGCCTGGCTGCAAAGGCAGAATGCAGTAACAAGTACTGGCTATGCAGATGTATAGCTTTTCGGGATGAAAGGAAAGATTGTCCCAGTGTGTCTTGCTTCTCCATGACCCTGAAGGAGGAGGAAGATCCTCCTACCTTAACTTGAGAAAGCATTGCTGTAGACTCTTAAGGTGCGTTTAAGTATATCTGTAGAAAAGGAGCTGTCCTTCTGCTCTGTGCTGTTCTGTGCATGTCACAAGTGACTAAATCACACAAGTGACTATATATTCTCCTTCTTTAGAATAACATAAGTCTCTGGACATGTGTGCTTGAGGTCCAGAGACCCTCGACAGCAAAATCTGGGGTTTGGCTTTCTTGTTTCTTCGTGCACATCCTGAATGTGCTGGCCGAGAAAGTGCCAAGCATGCTTGGGTTGAGTTTCTGACTGGGGCCTACTGGTTCCACTGCAGAATCTATTCTAGTAGTAAACTAAGTTCCTGAGATAAAAACAAAGAGGAATATGGATGGACTTCTATTTGAAAATGTCTGCCAGTCTATAGGAGAAAATTCACGTGATGCCCAAGGGCTGGTCTTACATGCATTTCTTTTGGGCTGGTAGGGTAATTGCTGATTTACTTTTCTCATTTTAAGAACAAGGCCACTTCACAAATCGTGTATTAAAAACAGCTATATGGGATTTCTACGAACTTTTATAAAATAGGTGGTCTTCCTGAGCAGATTTAGAAGTTTCTCTAGAGACATACGGACATGGTGCTGTTATATCTTGTTCTTTGTGAAAGACTCTTTCTGTCTTTTCTTGCACAGCACATTGGAGCAAGAGAGATTTGAAAATTTAATGAAGCTGCAATAAAACAGCCAATTCTAGTTCCATCTTCTTCTCATTTCTGTTTGCAGATTAACTACATGTGTGCCATGGGAAACTTCTTGACCTACAAACAGATTGACTGCTGTAGAATTTTTTTCCTGATTTCCTCCTGATATTTCTTTAAAACCTCTGGAAATTGTTGTTACAGTAAATTGTATTTCCTTTAAATGCTATATTAATTTTCTTGCAATAAAATTAAAGTTGGGAAGGTAAATTAAGCAGCTGAGGGAGAAGCTATGGATGTCAAATGAGCTGTTTGTTAAAGAATGAAGACCAGATCAGGAGTATAAGTAAGAGCCTTGAGCTCTTATACTGAGCCCCCAGAGGGCTCAGGGCTAGAAACTAAGGGCTTTTGAAGCATGTGATGGAGTAGGTAGCAGGGAGCTACAGCAAGAGGGGAGAGTTTTATTGTCTTTGTATGCTGTGTTTTAGCAATTTTATTAGCACTACACTGAGGACTTAAAAGAAGAGCACGTGATGAATATTTACTTTTTCCTATTCTCTATTGCAATGTCATGCATGTAGTTATGGTGTCATGGCACACCATGGCTGTGTCAATATCAGAAGTCATCTGGTATGTCCGTTTCCTGACCTGAAATCTCCATTGCTGCCCTTGAGAGTGGCTGGGTTTGTGGTTATACGTTTAAGATGTGAAGTACTGAAGCTTAGCAGCATTAATAAGCATGGATGAGATAATGCCAGCTTGGTCCTTAGTATTCCCAGGTGAGAGATGAGAGCAATTTAAAATGCTATTGCCCTGATTTTGCTTTCATGGGCTTGCCTTAGAGGTTACTTTCTATACATTGAAGAAGAAAGTAATTTCTGGTGCCCTATGCTAAGCTACAGGGAAGACTTGAGAGAAGGGTATAGGAAATCTGTCGTATTGTATCACAGATAAACCTAGGTGTCTGACAAAAAATCCCAGAGAGGAGTGGAAGCCGCAGGGGGAAAAGATAAATTAAAGTAAATTTACAGGTACTTCGTTTCCTACCACAACCCTCCTGAACCTGTGCCAACAAGGACAACTCTGCAGTGCCCTCTTCTGTAACCATTCCTCTTCCCACATTTCTGCTGCAAAGTGACCAGGAGGGTGGAAAAAGTGACTTTAGCTGTGCCATCTTTCAACATCTGAGGAATTTCTGGCAGGATTTGTGGTCCTCGTTTTCTCTGCAGCAGGTCAGAGTGAACAGGGAGCTGAGGCTTAAGCAATAAATTCACTGTTTTTATATTGTGACTCCTTGGCTCTACTGAAATACAGTATTTGGTTGGCAGGCTGGAAAGGTTGGGTTTTGTTCTGATACCTTATTTGTTTTTAAGCAGAAGGAGTCCTGTCATTAACAACTGCTCTAAATTATAAAACAGTGTGGTATAGCTCTTAATTCTTTAATGTAGTATTTTAAAAGATGGTTAAACCAGCTCATGGGAGCAGAAAGCATTTATGTATTATCAAAGGTTTTGCAGGCAAGCAATGCATAATCAAGATTTACAAAAAATTTCCCAGTATTTTATTTCCAAAGGAGACTTGGTACAAATGTACAATGAAGGTGACCTGATTGTTGATACGAGACATTCACTAATGCATATGGTATATGCCTTTACTCAGCAGCAAGAAAACATTCTGCAGACTAAATTCTGCAGATCTAGGTATTTTTGTTCTTTCATCTTAAGCATTCAGAGGTCATCTTTAACTAAGCTTTTTTATTGTTATTGTTAGTAATAGTGTTTTAGCATAAATTCCAAATGTTAAGGCGATATTACAGAACCCAGATGTTTTAAAATTAGTAATGCAAGAGCAAAACCTGGGGTTTTGTTATAACCACATGGTTATAAGACTTCAGAGTTTTGAGGGGGAAACAACACATAGCAACAGACAAATGACAGGCCTTGCAAAGAGCCATCAGTAATTCCTCTGAGCCATTTTGTCTTGTTAAAGTTTACCCACTTTGAGAGCTGTTCCAGTTTAAAGTGTGTGCCAGATCTTTGACAGTGCGTGATTATTCCCCTCCCTCTTGCTTTCTTTCAGATAGTGATGTAGCAGGTGACCTGGACTTCTGAGGCAGTGTCTATGTTGCAAAGTCACACAGTGCAAAAGGCTTGTGAAAATTGCAGGAAATAATGCAGTTCCAGATGGGCTTTTCTATGTCATGTGAAAATTTAAAGGTTTTTTTTCAGACAGCTGTGAAGATCTTTCTGTTCAGCTGATGGGTTGACTTGACTTTTAAATTTAGTAAATTGCTTGGCTACTACTAACTTCCTTTGCAAGTAAAGGAGTAGGTAGATGCAAGAAGAAAATTAACACCATCCACATAGAAAAGAAATCCTGTAGATTTACAGACCAAGAGGGCAGTATTTTAGGAAATGGTGTAATAGTGAACAGATGGGGCAGAGCAGGTGTCTTTACCTTCATCTCTTCTTAAGGAACTAGATTGTATTTTCTGAGGCACAGACCTGCATGGGGTTTTAAAGAGGCATGAAATACCAAGAGACCGGGATGGAACTCCTGAAACACTCCCTGTGATCTCTGGTGGTCTTGGTAGCACTGCTGTCTTGCCATCTAGGAGTGTCATCTTCAGGAAATCTGAGGTACTTGGTACCCTGCTACAGCAGGGTTCACATCTCAGATTGTTCACATCTCACAGGTTGTTCATATTCCCAAGATTTAAATAATGCAGACCAGGAGGCTGGTGAGGAACCACTTCTGTGCTCCATTGTGAGTTTTGATGTCTGCCATAGTTGGTCTAAGAAGTGAAGGATCCTTAACCACCTTCTTTCGGTGCACCCAGACATAAGTTAGGCCCTAGACAGTTGTAGTAACCAAGGGATCCACACTGGCAATATATGCTCTGCTCAGAATTCCTCTCCCTGCTTTGCATCACTTTTGTTTCACCAGTATGCAAAAGTTGTGACAGTGGAAAAGCAGCTGCAAACTCGTGAGGAAACTGTGAATACGTCATCTCTGGGTATGTCAAAGAGGGTAGCTATTGTAAATGCGGCCCTGAAGGCAAATATCTATTTATCCTGCTTTTTTTGCTTTGTGTTTCTTTGTATTTTACTGATCTGAGCTGTTGCTTTCATGAAACCAGAACCCGATGACTAGAGTGGTGTATGATCTTGACTGATGCTAGTCTTACTGAAGATACATGCTGTGTAATTCTCACTTGCTAATTTATCCAAATGTACAGGGCTAGTGAGTAATGGTACTGCCATGCCTGTTTCTTGTCAGTGATTTGAAATACATTGTTTTGAAACCACGCTTTTCAGACAAAAATAGACCTGTGATTTCTCCTTGACGTGACAATGGTGGTTTTGCTGCTGATCAAGTAATCAATGGGACTGGAAGGTCTGATGAATTTAATCTACACTCAGCAGACAAAGCTAGTTGTAGGAACTGAAACATTTTACGTGAGTATGGGAAGACCCTGGATTATGCATCCCTCTGAAGAGTCAAGAACATGATGCCTCCTGGCCCCTGGAGGCTTATCTTTCCAGATACCTCCAGTAAGGCAATGCACTTCATCAGAGCCATGTGCCATGAATTTTAATTGTGTTCAAAGTCTTTATTTGCACTGTAGCCTATTTTTGTGCATGGTAGGAGAAAGATGGGGGCATCCTGTATATTTATGTTATTTTTAAGGTTTTATATTTAATTTCATTGTAGAATTGAAGATTTAAATGAAGAGAGTGTGTTTGGAAAGGTAAATTTTCAGCACTGAGAATGAGTTGGTCATAATTCATCATCTTTTTAAAATTTGGGCTGTTCGGCTACACCTTCCCAAGGTTCACACAAAAGCATGATAAATTGTAATAAATACGGTTTCTCATGAATAATACTTTAATCAATTAGGGAAATTATGGTTTTGGTAATGTGTGTGGGTGAGAGCCGTTCTATATTTAAACTGTTTGGTGTACCCCCCATTTAATCAGAGCTTTGCTCATGTCATTATACATCTGTCTGGTTTTGTAGAGCCATTATGATCTCTGCAGTCTTGGTAGGGGCATGTTCATGGCAAAACTTTCAAGGCTGCGTTGATTATTGAAGTTTTCAGAAAACACTTTGTAACGAAGAGAGCACTCATGTAAAGTGGATAGTTTGGTTTTTTCTTTTAAATCTTCCTAAAGTAAATGTCATCATTGGAGTACTTTACTGTTATGCTGCAGAAAGGATGCTTATCTGTACTTATGCAAATAGCCTTTGTAAGAGCTCTGTTCCTTCTGTTTACTTTTGTTTCTAGGGCTGTTACAACTTTTCTTCCCATAAGACCTAATGACATCACAGAGCAGCTTTACAAGGCATCTTCATCCTTTAACGTGAAAGTTACCAGTCACACACAACTGTCCAAGTAGACCACAACCTGAATAACCTGTGTTGTATTTTTTCAGTGGAGTGTTCAATGGAGTTGCATGCAGTAGAAGTCCAAGATTGCATGTATAAATAACAACACAAAGATTGCTTTTCCTTCAGAGTGCTATAGCTGATGCTGCTAATAACTGTAAAGATTGGTGTTTCCCAGTGGCATCCTCCATATATATATCCAGCCCCTCTACCTGTACCCTTGCTGCTGTGAGGACAAAACCAGACCATACTAGACTGTGACAGACACTTTCTTTATACCCTGCCTTCAGACTGAACATATATATGCACTAACTTGGTACGCACAGTTTTATATCTTGATTTCTTGAGTGGCGTCATGAAAAGTAGCTGTCCCTCTGAGACTAACCCAGCTTTGCCTGTGTTCAGGTGTCTTAGTAGTTGTCTGCTTCTGGGGTGATGTATATGTGGCAATTACTCTTCTCCTCTTCAGGTCCTCACTCTCTCTGAGGAACTATGAAACTCTTAGGAGCCATAAAAATTCAGTACTAGTACTTGGATTTTTACACTACAAATATATTTGTATTTATAGCATTTCTTGTGCCCATATAACCTGAATTTTTCCTGCTAATTTCACATACTCTTTCTCTGTAGAAAGACCTGTGAGTCAGTCTCTGCTTCTCTGCATTTGGAGATGAATTTGAAATTCTTGAATCCAATTAGACTCTCCCTGTACACATGCAAACCTTTTTCATTTCATGTTCTGGTTTACTTGTCCTTGTGGAACTAGCAGTGAAATTACTGTGGTGCATCCCTATTCACATATCTTTGTATGGTTCTGTATCAAGCAATCCCAGACATTAGGGATGTGAATGTAATACTCAGACAAAGTAATTTTGTGTATATGTCCATTTTATTTATTTATCAGCATAGGCAATATTTAGATATAGACACACTACCTCTGGTAATCAGAAGTTCCTCTTTAGGCAATGAAGTGGTACATCAGAGAAAATGGCTAGCTATTGTTACTATCTGACCAGTGCAGAATACCTGAAAATGCTGCATCCATTCTATATATGTATGCTGCAAACATAAACAAAAGGGCAGATGTGGATACTAGCAGAAAAGAGATCAGCAAGCTTTTTGGAGCAAACTTAAGCTTGAGCATTCAAATCAAGGGATGAAAGTGGCTTCTGAAGTAGAAATTAATATTTTATGTTTTATATCCAAGTAGGAAATTATGGTAGTTTAATGAGACAAGCAGTGCTATTTTGATATATAGTGTAGTCAGCCGTGAACATTTAAAAATCATGAGGTGAACCATTATGATACTCAGAGGCTGAATTAAAAACATCATTTAAAAAAATACACTGAACTGAGTTTCCATTGTTCTTGATTTGAATCTTTGTGTGTTCATGACTCCAAACTTTTCAAGAAGTGCAGGGGCCAAATGTTTATTTTAAAACTCCATACAGTAGGTATTTTCAAGTAAATTGTTTGTCCCCAAGTTCTGGAGCTTTTATGAAAATACTAAATGAAAGTGCAAGATTTCGAAGTAGAAAAACCACCAACATTTCATAATCAATAAAGCAAATTCTTCTGTAGACTAAGTGTGATACATGGCCTTTTCTTTTCAATATTTGCATTGGGATAATGACCTTCCCAACAAGTGATGTCAGCTGCTCTTTTTAAGTCTTTCTCTGAAGATCTTTCACCCCCTTGGTCACCCTCCTCTGGACACGGTCTGACAGTCTGATGCTCCTTCTAGTCCTTAGTCCTTCTGATAGACTCTAGTCCTTCTGATAGTCTGATGTCCTTCTCGAACTGAGCTCCCAAAACTGCACACAGAACCTGACGTGAGGCTGCACCAGAACAGAGTAAAGAGGGCTCATTTCTCCAGCTGGCGATGCTGTGCCTGACGGACCCCAGAACACAGTTGCCCTCCTGGCTGGCAGAGTGCTGGGGACTAATATTCAGCTTGTCTTCAGTCCAAACTCCCTCCTGTCTTTCCATGGGGCTGCTTTGCAGGCTCTTGTCCTCCAACTTGTACATACAACCTGGATTACATCACTGGTAGAAAATCCAACGCTTGCTCTTGTTCAATTTCATATAGTTGGTGATTGCCTATCTCTCTAGTTTTATCCATTTCTCTCTGTAGAGCTTCTCTGCCTCTGAGGAAGTTCACCACTCTTCCTCTTCTGGTAACGTCAGCAAAGTACTTAACATACGTTCAGTTTCTGTGTCCAGATAATTTATAGAAACATTAAAGAGCACTGGCCCTAAAACTGAGCCCCATGAAGCCCATAGCTGACTGCTGGCCTAATGTGACCCAGTTTACTGTAAGCTGTACCCATCAGTCAATTTCTCACCCAACATGTTATAGACTTTCCTAGCTGCGTGCTGGACCAGCAGGCTACTGTGAGAGACAGTATATTAATCATGCATAATGAATGCTTTAATTAAGTGCTACTCATCACATTCTCTCCGTTACATAATATGTTTTAACTATTTATATTCACAGCAGAGCATGCAACTTCTTTAGCTAGTTCTTAAGACTGTTAAATAAGTGTTTCTTGAGTCCTCTATAAAATTTGCACTAAATCTCACCTCTTCTACTCTCTGAATAAAACTGCAGAGATGACTCACCTATGCTGGGTCATATCTATACCACAGTGGATTAGTTTTATAAAAACAAAAGTATTGCATTTTTTTCTGCACTGAAAGACAGCTCCAGTATACACAAAGTCAATGTGTATACTCTACCTATAGGGTGTTATTTAGTGACAGAGGGAAAGGGAAGCTATAGCAAAAGAAGGGTCACTGTATCAATATGGCAACTTTAGTATATGCCACCGATAAATAACTGTGATTGTCACATTAAAAATGTGCTGCGATTAAAGCCATTAAGAAGCCCTTAAAAGTAAAGTGAACTATAGAAGAAAAAATTGCTTTGCTGCTTCTGTGTGAATGGCTTCTTTTGGCAGAGGTCTGGAGATAAGGAGTCAAGTCAGTTCCAGCCTACACTTAGCTGTGTTAGGGCAAGTATGCAGTATAGATCTGCCTGAATGGTGGGTATGAAAAAGGAAGGACAGAGGACAGGAGTCTGGTCATGTAGTGTCACAGATGATGGCCAAAGAGCCTGCAGCAATAGTGAGTTACGAGTACCGTGGGGAGAAGGCCAGGCTGCAGGAGGCTGCTGGGGGCTGTGGTGTCTGCCAGTGTCGTGGGGATCAACACTCAGGTTCTTGGAGGATGCAGGGCCTGGTCTTCAGGTACTGCGCAGTTAACAAAATATGGGACTTTCTTAAACATTCAGATATGCTTTCCAATTTTTCATCTAGGAAATGGTTAAGGTTTTGATTTAAGGGTAGGAGGACAGATGTAACATTGAAGTAAATAGAAGCTTGTGGCATAGGTATTTATACATAACATATCAAACATTTATGTATAGGCACTTTCTGTAGCTTAATTAATTCCTACTACAGAAAACATGTAGATGTTTTAAGCTCTTAGTATCCTAGTTTTTATTATTAATTGATTATAATGTATAATAGAACTTCCATTTTATGTAATTTGGGAAAGAAAATAGATTGTAACTCAAGTTCTGCACATTGATTTTCTTTGAACTGGAATTCTCAAGTAAGTGGTTCTTAAGCTACTTCAGATCTGTTAAAGAATATTCAAACCACAAACACTTTCAAGATTTGGTGAGGACATGAAATAATATATCCAGTGATGATGCCAGCTATTGTGATTGTAGTAGGAACAACTGTCTGTGATTCTGAAGGAAAAGATAAGTCGAACTGAAAGGTTTATGATATCATCTTTCACTACTAAGTGACAATTGAACAATAGTTAAAGCCTTGTTAGTCTTGTGGTATATTTAAAGCACAGATATGTACGGAAGATTAAGTGTGCTTTGTATGTCTACATGAAATAAAAGTTCACTGTTAAGTTCCAAATTCAGTGTTCTTTCTTTTTGCTGGTGGAGCCATTGGCTGATTTGTTCTGTAGAGATGGTTCTTGCTAATAAGTAATCACATTATACAGGAGTTATGTTTTGATACCATCTGTAGAATGGAGGAGTTTTGCTAAGAAATACAGACTTTGACAAAATTTTTGACTATTCTTGATAAACTGCAATGTTTATCAATGGGATGTAGAATAACATCCGTATAAAAATTTGACTGGGGAACAGAAGTTTCAGTTTGTGTTTCAAGCAGTTTGTAAGCCAGTGTTTCATTGATCTTCTGCTCTTCTTTCTTAAGCAAGTTCAGTTTCTTAGAGAAGAAGAGGTTATTTGTAAGTGAAAGGCTCTTAAAGCAAGAAATGACCTCCTCTGATGGAGCCTACTTGTGAGCAAGTAGGGGTGTAGTGTTGTCAGAGTGAAGGAGCTTACCTACTGAAAAATGCTATCTCTCCTTTCACGATGGCACAGAGGACCTTGTCAGCCTGAAGTCTTCATGCTGCTGCTAGCAACAAAGCCACATTTGGTTCAGATGCCCAAGTGAGGGACCCCCTCATGATCAGGAGTGCAAATGAAAACAGAATCGCAGTTGGGAGAAAAAAAGGAGAAGGCTTCCTGGAGTATCACTCTGGAAAACCCTGTTGTTGGGAGACAAACTAGGTTAAAGATGAGCACAACAGTGAGAATTAGTAGACAGGGCTGGTAAATGAAGCCTCACTGGCATTTTAAACCAAATAACAGTATTTATTATCCTTCTTCTCAGCACCTCGTGTGGAAGCTCTGTAGTTGTGCAAATATGAGAACTGGGGTTTTATTCTACTAAAAAGGAGATATTGAGGAAGTCCTTTCGTATAAATAATGGCTTTTTCATATGAACAGAAAAAAGACCTCTTTAAAATTTGTATTTCCATTCTAAGCTGACTAAAAGGACAACACAGACATTCTAAAGACAAATGCTGGGATTAAAAAATGGGTGTCTTTAGATTTGGTTTGAAGCAGGAAAAATGCTAATGCATTTCTGAATGGGGATGCAGTCTTCATGGGAACTTCTGACACACCACAAAAATCCCCTTCATGTTCACAAAAGTAACTTTAGGAAATGGTAGTAAACAATTAGGTAAGAAAGGAGTAATGTGTGGTAGTAGACAAATACTTTTGACTGTACAGTCCAAATTACACCAATGACAATTGGTCTTTCAGTCTTATTTTGTGTGATGAGGGTGCCTTTGTGACGTGATGATGGCTGAAGTTCTGACACATATCGAGCTTTGAGACAGTAAGCGATGCTCATTATTAAAATGCCACAGCTAAGCCACAGTAACTCTTGTACTTCATGTTTTACTCTGTAACAGGTCCAATCTAACTTAATTTAGTAAATTGCTTTAAACTTCATTTGAGTGCTCTGCAGAATCAAGCACTGTCAAAAGGCTTATTAATTGTTCAAGGCTCTACTATGTGGAGGCCTACAGAGGAAATCTGAAGAAAGTTGATCTGGATGGGAGATTCAAATACCTGTGTTTTGTAAGAATGGCATATCTAATTAAGACAGAAATTGATATACTTTGCAGGATATTTTGGATGTTCAACAGCATAAAAAAAAAAAACCTAATGGCTCTGTAATTTAAGTGTATATAGAAAAGTCCATTTGATATTTCAGTCATATTCAAAATACCTAAGTATCAGTGTGCATATTTGAGATGTAGGTAGTTGCTATGCCAAGTAGAGGAATTATCAGTGAACTAAGGATTAAATGAGCTCTGATTTATTGCAGTCCAAAGGTAGAGAAACACTAAAAAAGGTTACCACATTTGTCAAAAGAGTTTTCAAATGAGACAGTAAAATGAAGTACATTGGTTTGTTGGCTTTATGGACAAGACTATGAAAATATGAGCTTTTTATTTTGAGCTGTGGCAATTCAGACATTACAGCAAAATATATTCAGTAGAAAAGCCAATACTGCCCTGAAATTTGCATCATTTTGGTAAAGATCCCTGTCCGCAGGACATTTCAAAGTCACATTTCTTCTAGGCTTCCCCAGAACATTGATGATTTGGAAACTGAGTCTTCCACTGTTCCTTCCTTTCTGCTTGCTTGTGCAGACATCACTGACATTGGAACAGTGATGCCTGTTCTGGCACTCCCGTCAAATCTGTGGTTTCTAGAATAGAGTGTGCTGTGTGTTGGTGTCCCAGAGCATAATGTTCCCCTGTGACCTCTCCTTCAAAGAAGCTTCACTTACTTTCAGCTCTTGCATTTGTTTATTTCAGCCTAAGGAAAAATTCTCTTTGGAGGAGTTTGACTTAAGTCTGCTTTTGCCTTTCTTCCAGTAGAACACTATTTATTTTACATCCCTTTTCAATTGAGATACATATAAAAAGTTCACTACGAGAGGGACACTGAAGGAACTTGTATTGTCTTGTATTTCTCTGTTCCATCTTTCCTTTGAACTCTCCCAACGCTAGTCTTGAGGAGGCACTGAGAAAGTACCAATTAACAGGAAACAACATCATATACTAAGAGAAGAAAAGTCAGACTTTTTGAGAAGTCTGTCTAGACATAAAAATGATGCAATAGACTGGAGCTGACTACAAGAGTGGCTAGCACTTTGAACAGCTATGTGAGTTGGGGCTCCCTCAGGGGAACAGTGACATCGGCAGTGTAAGTGTGTTATTCAATATTATTTTCCATTCAAACCTCACACCCTTGCAAAGGCATAGAAAGTTAATAACACTTTGCCGTTTGACCATGGCCTTTTCAGAATACAGAGCAAACATCTACAGGTCCTTGTGCTTGCTATTCCTTGACCTTCTTGCTGTTGATAGCCTGGAACCAGAAGCACTTGCGAATTTGCAGATAAACTGGTTCCTGCAAAGATTCACTAAAGAGGGAGGAGATCTCTGCAATACTTTGTCTCTCTGTGCATTTCTGGCTATAAATGGATGAACTCCACATTCAAGACTATATTTTGAAATTAAAATATAACTTTTTCAGTGTAAAGTGGTCAGTTAATTTTATATGCATGTAAACAGGAAGCCTTACTACAGTCTCAGACAGAAATCTTGACTCTGACTCCTGCTTGGTTGGTGATTACTGTTGTGGCTGGCTGTTGGGTAACTAAATGAGGAACATCCGTGACTAAAGGTGTGAGATGGTTTAGGTTAATCTTGGATCTGTAGGCTCCCTGTCTGGGTTTATTGTTGGTTTACATGATTCAGAGATAGAGGATAGGAAGGAGCCATCATTATTGGATCAGAGCTAATTCATTCTGTTAATCCCTTCAAAGAAAAGTTGTACTCTTCGTGGCTGGCTCAAGCAGGGATGCTGACAACAGGAAAAAAGTTACCATTGTTTTTCAAAGAGGCACAAGTCATTCAATTCCTCATGAGCTGTGCTTAAAACACATTGCTGCTGTCGAGAGTTTGTCAGCATCTTCATCTCCAGACAGTCAAATATGCTGTTGAGGCTATGTCAGTGGCACTAATTAACATGTTCTCTCCTGCTAGGGGTTACGGCAGCTGTCCTGAAATCTTTTAAACTCATTTGTCAAATACTCACATTGATCTGTTTTTAGGGTATTGAGCAGCACATCAGCATTGTTAGGAAGACGTTAAAGATGGCTCCTTTGATGTCTGCACTGTCTGTACCTGTATGAAATTTCTTTCCTGTGTCTTGCACTGTGAGCACTGTTTTGCCTGTGTTTGGTGTGAGGTGAGGCGGCAGGAAGCCAGGGCTGATCACTGGGAAGCAGCACTGCGTTCCCTGGCAGCTGGGAGCTCCTTGGTGACTTGAGCATAGCATCGGTTCAGGCCCCCACTTAACAAATTTCAGTTACCATCAGTTACGAGCACTCTGGGAGAAGCGGGGCACAGGAGACACGCTTCACCCCGTGTCTGGCCATTTCCAGTTGATTTAAGAGTATTACAGTGCTTATATAATGCAGCTATTGCAGTGTCCCGGGAGGCATGGGCAGTAGATTGCGTGCAGGAGGTTGCCTGATCAGAGAAATTCTGGCTTATGAGCCATTGTTGGGCAGCCTTGTCCCCTACCCTCCTGAACTGATTTAATGTCAGGTCACAAAGCAGTACAATTACTGTACTACTTTTATTCTCTTGGTTTGTCTGATAGGATGTTAAGATTGTATTTAGTCACAGGGTATGATAAGCTCTATATGGCTTATCCATAGGTTATGTAATGGCCCACAAACACAGGCTGGGGTCTCAGTTGGTCCTGGGCTGTCTGTGCAGGGCTTGTGCTGTGGCTCTATTGTCATGGCCCATATTTATCCATTTATTTAGAAACAGCTCATCCGTTTCATATGGTCTTTATAAAATATGCTAAAGAGAAATCTTAAGAAGCCAAGGCACCTGGAATAAGTCCTTTTTTCCTTTTTTTTTTTTAAAGTTATAATACTGCATACATAGAAAGTGAAAAGGTGATACAATGAAATTGTTTTTATCAGTATTTTGCTGTTTCTAAACTTTCGTTTACCTTGTGAGAACCATTTAAAAATATTTAAGAGCATCATTGCTACTAGAAGTATTCAGTACAGTATTCAGTAATAAAGAATTCTAGAACAGTTGACTTAAAGATCATAATTTAACCCTGACAGGATTTTAGAAGACTTTTGATCTTAATTAAAGGAAGCAAAACAATAGGTATGGAAAGATTCTTACTGAATGATATTATATTACTTGAATTCTGTTTAAAGACATTCTTTCTGCAAGAGGCTTGTATATGGAAATGATTTTCAATACATATTTTTCTCCAACTTGGTATACATTGCCTTATGATTGTTTACCTTTTTGACAAATTACTGTTTCTGAAATACATTTCTTGCAAACGCAAGCACAGCATCTTATGACACAGCATGCCTGGACTTCATCACTGTCTTTGACGCTGTCTCCCACAGCACTGTCCTGGAAAAGGAAAGGTGCAGCCTTTGTTGTGTTAAGGTGGCGGGTCTGGATGACCAGGCCCAGAGAGTGATGGTGAATGATGCTGCATCCAGTCAGCATCCAGGCACTGGTGGCATCCCCTGGGGATCAGTGTTGGGTCCAGTCCTGTTTAATATCTTCGTTGATGATCTGGATGAGGGGAGTGAGTGTGCCCTCAGTAGATTCACAGATGAGAGTTGAGCAGAAGTGCTGATCTGCTGGAGGGCAGGAGGGCTTTGAAAGGGGGTCTGTTTAGGCCGGAGACCAATGGCATAGTACTCAACAAGGCCAAGTGCTGGGTCCTGCCCTTGGGTCACAACAACCCCAAGCACTGCCACAGACTGGGGGCAGGGTGACTGGAAAGTGGCCCTTTGGTCTAGTTCCCATGGTGGTGTTCAATCACAGGTTGGACTCAATGATCTCAGGGTTTTTTCCCAGCCTAATTGATTCTGTGATAATATGAGCATCAGCCTTGACAATGTCCTTTTAAATCTGTTGGCTATTGCCATTCACATTTCTCCTAGTTCCTGACCTAGTAGAACATGATGCTTCAGCCACAGATCACAAGACCAGTGTGACTACTGTGAAAGATCAAAAAAATTTGAGAATCTGCTGCTGTAACACAACCAGTTAACCAACAGTCAGCAAGTTACCAGTGTACAACAAACATTTCTTTCTCCCAGGATTATTTCCATTGCAGCCATTAGCTATTATTCCTGCAGCTACTTATAGATGGTGAATAATGTTTCAAAAGCTTTCAGATCTTGTAGAAATTCTTTTCATCAGGTTTTGACAGATGAACTTTTGATAGCTGATGGAAGTGAATTGCTTATGTTTGAAAGCTGTGAGCTTTCTGTGGTGTGACTTTAAGTGCTTATTTATGTCATGAATATACTACTTTCTGTCTAAAAGAGAACATTCCTGTGTTGAAAAACTTCTGTTATGCAGATGCGGTTAAAACCATTGTGTTTCCAGGGAAATGCCACTAGAACTTAAACATGAGAAATAAGAATTTCTGATAAAAAATTATTATCATACTGTTATTTAAATGATTCATAGATTCAGACCCAGAAACCAATTAATACAGGAAAGATTGTTTGTTTCCATTTCTGAATATATGGAAACTTTGTAACCTGCGATTGCACTGAAGTCACATTTTAACTTGTCATGGACTCTGCACTCTGATTCTTAAGGTACTGGCTCAATAATTGGTACTTTGAATACAAGTTATCAATGTGCAAGCATGGAGATACAGGATTTACAAATAAGATATTCCAAAAGTAACTATCATTACTGCATGAAAAAGTAAAAGATGAGTGAAGAAGTGATGTCAAAAGTTAAAGAAGCTCAACATGTCACAGAGAAGTTCTGACCATATAATAAAAGGTGTCATCACTTAGGTTTTGATTAAGTTACAGGAGCCACAATTTTGTGAGGAACTGTTGCTTTAGCCATGGAATAGTTTTATTCAGTCATTCCAACATTGTAAATATCTTCTACAGATAAATCAAACTGCAATAAAGCAGTTGAATAGTCTTGCAACAGTATGGGTGCTTTTCCTTTCTCAGCCCTGTCAAAATATTCTGAGAAGTTACCTGTGACAGGACGAAGTCTACACACTAAAGTGGATTCTTAGTAAATTAATATGTCTAGTGAAGTTAGATAGGTGGAAAATATTTGGAGTCACACCATTTGATCACATTTGACCATAAGCTTGCTTTAACTATTTCAGCAGAATCTGTTGTCTTGCTTACTGTATTCAGATGGTAAAAAAAAAATCTTGGTAAGATCAGAAATCAGAAGATTATCATAAAAAGTAGACGGAATCATACCAAACTCTAGGACTTGTACTTTGAATAAAGATTTTTTCAAATATCCCACCAAAAATATGGCAGTGAATCTTCTAGTCATTTTGTGCAAGTCAGTGCAATCAACCACTTGAGATTTCTGATAGGAAATGAAGGACTAGGTAGACACTGAAATTGAGAGAGCTGGAAAATAAAAGTACATAGGTTTGGATACTATACCCACCTTCAAGTAAACCTTGAATTTCCCACCAGAATACATTGTTGAGCTAAATAAGAAAAAAAATTATACCGTTGTCTGTAACAATAGTTCCTTCATTAAGTCTATCCCCCATGTACAAAGATTTTAGATGGAAAATGGCAAGTCAGTTACAGAGTAAAATATAGACAATGTATGCTCTACAAAAAGTTGAAAATGCCAAATTTCTGTGCTTTTAATCTCCTTAATTTATATTAATCTGGGGCCTTAAGAATAGCAATTATTTTTGGTAAAGAATTGTCATTGTTTAGGAAATTAAGTGTCTTTCCCCCCCCACCCCACTGGAAAATAGTAGCCTTTAGAAATATTTCCTTAATGTTCTAAATAGAAAAAAAGCTGGACATAGGAACAGGGTTCGGTAATGGCAGCAGTTCTGGCTTTCACCAGCCTAACAGTGGTTATCTTTTTGAGTGTATGAGTAATCTGCAACCTAAATTGAACCCAGCTGTCTTAGCTTGTTATTTAACTGCTGCAGCTTCTGGAATAAGCATGTGTTCAGCAGAAGCTTCCTGGGGATTATCAGTGCCAGTGAAAAGGAAATTGCAAAACTCTGATATGTGTCTTGCAGGACTGGAAAAATTAATTTTCAGTTTAATGATCTGGGCCAAATAGGTAAAATTGATTCAACTGCCTTTTAATTTTGGTGTGTTATGATTATTGATTATGTCACTCATCCTGAGAGCTTTTTTACATGTCATCTGCATAGATCTTTAACTTTTTCTTTTTTTTTAAGAGAATAACCTTTGAAAAAATTGTGCTTATTTGAAAAAAAAAAAAAGGAAAGAATAAACTTTGAAATCTCTTCAACTAGCCAAAGGAAAATCCCTGGAAAACTGATATCTTAAAGATGGCATTTCCTCTCTGGTTCTGTGTGTCAGCTGGTATCAAAATGGAGCATTGTCTCCAAATAATTTCTATGATTCTTTTTTAAATTAGAGCATAGATTTGGGGTAAAGTCCACATTTTGGAATAATTTTGCATGCTTTCTAGACTTACAAATGTATGAACTTCTTCTGTTTTTATTTTTGAGTCTGTGAAACTTAACATATGTATAATTAAAACACTTCTCCAACCATCTCATATCTCACCTATAAGAGATATGCAGTTTGAAACAACATTCCTTTAGAATGGCTTTTTTAGTATTTCTAAGCACCTGTCTGTTCATTTCTTGGAAGGATTTTTACCATGGTTGGTCTTCATTTTAGATTTCTCCATGCACCTTCAAAATTATGTTTCATAGCAGGAACATTGTGGATCACGTGTCAATCCCTTATCAGATAGTGATGACTTCTAGTTATTGCTAAAGTCTTACTCTTCCACTCTATTAAATTTTTAACCTGCATATAAATCAGGGCCTCAAGAGGATGTTTCCTCTTCTTATTTTCTAGGATTCTGATTTGTGTTTCATCTTAATTAAAACCATAACCAGAGGAGAAGTTAAAAGATGATGACTCATGCAGGTTTTCCACTTTACAATAGCAGTTTGTGTTCTTTACTTGATAAGAATACATGGTGATTATAGAGCTTGAGATGTCTCTTTTAGAAACAGAAAACAACAGTCTTCAGGAAAGATTGATTGTTTTGGGTTTTTTTTTTTTCCCATCAGCATTTGGATAGAGGTTGTATTTTGGATTTTTGGGGGTGGTGTGGGGGGATTCTGGTTTTTATCACTTAGTGCAGGGTCAATGATCTTCTCTGGAAATTAATTCAGTTAAACTGGTAGATGGGATTAAACAAGCAGAGTTGACATGCTTGCAGTAAAACTCTGTTTCTGCTTATGTTTTTTCAGTTTTCTGAAAAGTGAAACTATGAGGTAAACCTCACTTTCACAAGAAGTGTCAGCCTCTTAAGTAAAATTTTAACTTATTTTATTAAATATAAAAAGTATAATGAGAAAATTTCAGGGAATTTAACTCTGGGAGATGTATTTCAGGTGTGTTTTTCCCTCTATGGGCTAAGCTCTCATGTTGGACTACAGTTGTGTGAAAATATGTATGGTCTGGTATGCTGTGAGTTAACTGCTTAAAGAGCCTTCCAGAGAAGGAGGGGCTGGATGAAGCTCTCAGATCTTATTTCTTAAGGACACCATAAGACCTTTTTTGAGTTTTCTATGTAGAAAAGGGTGAAGCATGGGTAAGATAATATATTTTGACTATATGTGATTTAATGTAAATAACAACATTTTAAGGTAATTATCAGACAATAAAACTGGCTTCATTCCTCAAGTCTACTATTCTGTTGAATCCAAGAGAGAAGAAGATTGAAAGTTGTGTGAATGTTACTTAATAAAGTCTTTTGAATTAAGTACTAGTAAAACATTTGTTTTTCTCATTTTAGAGTGAAGTTTTTTACATCTTTTTTCTTTATACAGTCATTATACAGGAAAAAGATCAATTTGCTTCAGTAAAACCTTGCCTGGTTAGTAACTGAGAAAAATTGTGGGCACTTTATTCTGCTGCAAGCCAGCAACTCTGAGTTTGAATCATCTGGTGAAGTGGTGGAAACACCACTTTTGTGACATAGTATTTTACTGTATTTTCTTTTCCTTGCTGCTGATTTGTTTCTCAATTTATGCAGACAAGTAATGACTGTGTCATCTCTGCTTTCCTAAAACATAATAGCTGCTGAAATAGTGTGTCATGTAGATGTCTTTCAATGTCTGTCATCCTGTAATTTCTGCACTTATCTTCTGCATGCTTACAGAAACAGCGACATAAAAAGAGATTAGCCCATTTTCTTTACACAGTGGTTTTGGGTTTAAGTCACAAAGTCAAAGTGTGTATTTGTCACCTTTGCTTTCCCATACTTAGGTCAAGTGTATTCCAGTACTTGGAAATGTGTTTGATTGTTGGAACCTGAGTGTTTTTGAAGGGAAGTAGCGTTATTTTGAGTACAGAATTATTTAAATTGCCCAAATGGAGTGATTTGAAGGCTACCGTGAGCTACATGTATCTCTTGGAGACATAGGTAACAAAGAACCTCAGCTAGTGGGAAAAAATTTCTTTGCAGCATTTAATATCAGAATCGATTAATGGCATGCTCCTGAGATTTATGTCCAAGAGCAAACCACATCATCCATCTTTTCCCTCACTTTCCCACTTGGAAAATTAGTGGGATGTTGTTGCCATGATTTAGCATAGCTTGGGTTTGAGTTAAGGAGAAATCCAGCAGTCAAGGAAGTGATTCTTTTGTGAGGAGCTTCTGACACCATCCTTCAGACCCAACAGAACCAATCAGCTGATTAGTTTGAGTATTGACAACTCTGTTAAGCCACTTAAGAAAGCTGAACACGCCTCTGTGAAAACCACATTTAAGAAGGAACAAACGCTAGGAAAGCTCTCTTGCTTCTGGCCTTTGGATGGGGGCCTGTGCAGCCCGGCTGGGTCAGCGCGCGGCGAGGCTCCGCTGAGATCTCGGCCGCTCCTGCTTCGCTGGAGGCCTGCGCAGCCCCAGTCCAGCCACTGAAAGGAAATTCCACACTGAAATGAAAGTTCCACGCACTGTTAGAGCTCCAGCCGCCGCCCGGCACAGATCACCTGACCAGGTAAGATTGATGCAGTGCTGTAATATTCCCCAGAACAGATGAAACGTACAGACATCAATGATCTCCTGAGCCAGAGGAAAGGGAAGGGTGAAGGCACGTGAAGAAAACACCATAGAGACACCAAAGTCAGTGAAGAAGGAGGAGCTGAAGCCCAGAGGGAGGAGAAAGAGGAGATGCTTCAAACCTAAGAGCTGAAGTTCTTTTGTAAGCCTATGGTGATGGACTGTGAAACATCAGAATACCCCAAGACACCCTGCAATTAATGAAAAGCATGGGGGGGTGGAGCATTCAAACCCCAACCATGAGTAAGGCACCTGTGCTGAAATGCTGAAGCAGCTGTAATCTCATGAGAACACAGAGAGATGAGTGATGAAAATACTTGCCCCTAGACAGCAAGATCTCTGTTCCCAGAAATGATAATGATCCCAGAGATAGAAGAAGAGAACCTTTGCTTCTGAACAGCTCATCCTTAAAATGGTACCCCATTAGCTAAAGATTGAACCCTCGAAAACAGTTTGGGGGAAAGCTGTAAGTCGAGGGAAGGGACTTCCACATTGCGATCAGATTGCATTCCCTGATCTGGAATTCTGATTCGCTGGGACACTGAAGCCACAAGAGAACTGTTTCTTGTGGAGAAGTCTCCATGGCATGGCAAGAGAGACTCCTCTCCCTAAGTGAATGAAGGAAGATGATTATAGAGCTGGTAACCTGACTGAGAATCCCAAGTTTTGTCTCTTTACGTTGTCAGTGGGAAAGGGAAGACGAGGTGGGGGCAGAAGTGTTCTGAAGGTTTATTTGGATGCCTATTATTTTTCTTTTAGTTCTGTTAATAAAGCTTTCTTTTTAAAGTTTTGAGCCTACTTTGCTTTTCCTCCTGATCCTTATCTCACAGAGGAAAATGAGTAAATATTGGATGTGAACTAATCCATTGCAGATGTCTATCACTCATCTTGAAATACTATTCACACTGATACCTGGGTGTCATCCACCATACCTCCAAAATGAGTCTTTTTCCACTTTCTGCAAAGGAAAACATAGGTAGAAGTAATATTAATGGAATTCCTCATTATGTAACAAAATGTGGTGATACTGTGAAAACCCTAGTGAGTGCAACAAGGTATATCTGCTAGGTAAGTAATTTTAATTCCTTTTACAGCTGGGTGTACCCATCTTGAGCTTCCTTGTCACTCCTGAGAGCTACAGAAGAATATTTTAGGATATTTTAGGATATTTTTATCGAGATTTTTTTAGTTTTGTAGGTTTGGGGTGGGGACTTTTTGGTTTTTGGTTTTTCATTTGGTTGGTTTGTTTCGTTTTTGTTTTTTAAGAGGCAATAAAGACATGGTCTTTTCTTTGGGCTTTTTGTTTAGACATGAATAATAATTTAAAATCAAGGAAGAAATAGACATTTTTACTCCAGTGGTGTGAAGTTTACAAATGCACAACATCCTAGAATCATATGATACAGTCTTTTCTAGGCTCCTTTGAGGTCTAGACTTTCTACCACTTAGAGAATTTAGTAAATGTTTATTTTGAATTAAGAAAAAGGAGGAAAAAGTTTGAAACGTTATGGATACTCCAGAACAAATCACTATGCTCTATAATAATCTTTTTGCTATAGCTACTCTGTTAAGAGGAAACATGGCGTAGCATATCTGTAAGTTATATCAGAGGATCCATCACTTGTTATGAAATAATTAATTTTTTTGGACTAAAATAAAGTGTGTTTTAGAGACTTTTAGTGTTTTATGAAAATAAAAATGTGTTACATAGAAAGTGATAGTACTATGGAGTTTATTGCTTGTCTGATTGCAGTATTTCAACAAATGCAAAATAAATTGAATAAAAATTTTGGAACTCACAGTAAATCATAGCAAGTTTTTACTCACAGTAAATCATAACAATCAAAACTAGCAAGTTTTATCTCACTAAAAGCTATCTTTTTTTGTTAGCTGCTAAATTAAGCAGACAACTGCTAGCTGGGATGCAGATAGGTCTGTACTTACATTAATGAGTCGTTCTGATTATGCTTACCTTTGGCTTACTTAAAATAAGTTTTCTCACTGAGTCATTTCTGTACCTGACACTCGTATGCATCTTATACGATTGCTTTAGTCTGAATTTCTCTCTAGAAGATACATTATCATGGCCTCATAGCAATGAATATTCTTAAATTGTTACATTTTTCATTTCAAGGGTTAAATGCTTGTAATTCTTTCTCAGATGGTAAAAATTCTACTTTTGAGCTGCTTATAGGAGAAAACTGTCCACTTAAGCATAAGGTTTGACTAAAAATATAGGATTTCATAGAAATTTGATAATACACAGTGCTTTATAATACAAATCCAACGAGATCTGAAGTAACAGATAGACTGTATGTTTTGATATTGATGAATAAGAAGAGAAAAAGCCCTGTCTCAATCACTAGGCTGGTTTCCAGGTCTGCTTGGATGCGATTTGCACTGGTCTTGGACAACAGGTCGTACTGCTTTTGGGTGGAATCATGACACTTTTGCTTCATCCAGTCAGAAGACAAGTCAGCCACAATTGCCTGACTGCTGATGTTTGGGTACTTCTTAGAGTAAGGTCTGTCTTATTTTCTTTGACTGAAAAGCTTTGTGCTCAGACATTGATGTAATGAAAGAGCCATCTGTTATTTTTCATTTGGGACACATCAGGGATAACAGATCATTAACTTATAAGCCATTTTTATTCCTGCTCAGATTTACCATATGGAAGGATCTTGAAATTCTCTATATAATATGCTTCTTGCCTAACTAAATTTTGTGATGATGCTGCATGTCAGTGTTAGGAGATGCTTACAGTGCAGTTGTAGTTTTACTTTTTAAGGTAGCTAAAACTGGTTTTTTTTAGTTTGGATTTTTTTGGCATCCTACATGCAATGATATTTTAACTTAAAAATGTCAGGCTTATTTTGATGAATTCAGACAGATTCTTTTCTCCAGTACATATGGACATACAATAGTGTTACATATTTTAAAGGCCATTTGCCCTTACAGCTGGATCTGAAAGCAGATTTAGCTGAAATCTGTCCCTCAAGTTCCAAACTTTAAATCCTGAAAAATCCTATTCTGCATACTCCTGGGCCAGAATGCCTGGAAAATTTTACTGGCTTTTAAAACCTTGTCTCACCTAGTCTTTAGTTTTGTGATTACAGTCTACTAGTGACTTTGATTCTGTTTTCACAGACAACCAGGCTTTAGGCAATTTAGTAGCTGAGCACCTTGCTTATAATTTGGAAGAACAGGGGTTAAAAAACTTGACACTCATCTGTCTGAATCAGTCAGTGCTTCATGCCTTCCATGCAGTGAGAAGATTTGATCTCATATTCATCTTGGGACTGTCATCTCTCTTTTTGTGGTGGTTTTATTGTACCGCTTCTCTTATCAGGACCTTTAACACTCTTTCAGGAAATGGTGGAATTCTTCTGCATGCTAGCAATATTCGTCATCCATGCCTCCTGTTTTCTTAGCAGTCTTTCAGTCACCCAAATGGGAATATTATACCTTATTTCTGAATCACATCTTACAAAACAAACAAGTGATCTTTGGAGTGACTGGGAGCATGGCTGTGAAATGTGATGTTCTACTACCTGGTTTCTCCAGATTGGATTTGGAAGATTGGTCTAGGGACTGAGGGGAGGGCAGTGAGTTAACATGTGTAACATCTCTTGCTTAAGTTATTTTACTGCTGTGTAATTTTTGTTTTGCCATATTTTAATTTAATACTAACCAAGACCCTTCAAAGCGTCTTAAGGGTTAGTATTATAGTTAAAAACCTAACATAAACCACGGATGCGTGCAGTTACTGAAAATGTTTTCCTGTACTGCCTTCCCTTCCCTTAAACATTCTCTGAGGGTTTGGAAAGCTGCAAATGGAATTAAACCCTGGCTGCAGGTGGAAGGTGAAACACAGGAAGAACAAACAAGACTGAAAATTTGGCTCACTCTGGTGCATGTGGGTGTTAGTGGAGCTTCAAGCGGTGTCCAGATGAGTGAGTCAGTACATTTTCCTTTTCAGCAAAACATCATAAACAATTCATTTCAGAGTACACTAGGGCCTGCTGGCATCTGTAGGGGTAAAGCAAGCAGGTTTTATTAGTAAGTGCTGTAATAAGAGGAGGATTGGGAGTTGGGGGGAAGGAAGTGTTCTGGTTTGGTTTCTTCAACAATGTTTAAATGCCGACTGTGCCATAGGCCAGCTGGCTGCAGTTAACTCTGTGCATTTAGAGCAATCAGGTCAAACACATTTTGGAGACATCTGCGGCAGTATAGGAGCAGGACAGTGGGACAAGGAAGGAAGTCAGTTTGCAGAATATGCATCAGTGTGTCCAGATCCTGTGGCCTAAAAGGTACTCTACACAGTCAAGCAAGGATTTTATGTATCTTTCCTATGCTCTTTATCATACTGGTGTAGCAAGGTCTCAAAAGTAGAACTCAACAGCTTTTACTCTTTTTCTGAGAGGAAGATGTGTAGCTTAGGGTCTGCTGAGTCTTAGCTTCACTTACTTTTTGCTTCACATGAAGGAGCTCCCTGCATTTTCTACTGCTTCTATGAATGTTCGTGGATGCAAAGTTCTAGAAATCATATGTAATCATTTTTGTAAAACCTGTTTTTAATAAATTAGGTGAAACAAATAGAGAAAATAGCATTAAAGGAGATTGGGAGATTTAATTGAACAAATACTCTTTCATAGAGCAATAGCACTTTTATAGTGGCTCCTGTGACTGTTTAAAAGATTTTTCTCTTTTCACAGATAAGGAAGCTGAGGCAATGGTATAGACAATTTGCTTGACTGTCCTGCACAAGTAGTATTTGTATGGGATATGCATTTTAAATGAGTAAAATCAAAAGCTATTTTTTAAGTGCTTTTAGTGGGAAAATGGGTCATGCAGAGCTCTCTCAGGATTTTGGACACAGCATTACTCAGATCCATTTCTGTGTTTGTAGAAAACCCTAATAAAAGGTGTATCATTGCTGCTGATGTGCAGGCAGAGAAAATGCTTCTTAGTTATTGCTCTTACAGTTTCATCTGTAGAGTTAAAAAGCAGAATAGGTCAATGACATAAAGATTACTAACATGTTAGTTTTACCCTCTTGGACTTGTGAAGACCATAAAAGGGCATTGATGTTGCTAATAATATTTCAACCTTCAAGAGGTTATATGTGGAGAAAGAGCAGGAAGGGAAGTACTGTTACTAATTCCTGGTTTTGCTAAAAATTGAGGTTTTCCATTCTGATACTGATGTCATAATCACATAGACACCTGCATATTTATCACTTTTTCTGTTAAGCTGCATAAACTTTACACCAGACAGAATCACTCTAGCAGAAGTTTTATTTAAAGACCACTGTGGACCTGATAAAATCTGTTTTCAGAGGAATGGGACAGACATAAGAATACAAGTGGAGGTATGATTATCTCACAGCTACTTACATCTGTATTAGTCAAAATCTGTGGTAAAATACCCAAATGCTCTTGTTCCCTTCCAAATAAACAGACATTGCGTGTAAGGGAACAGCGTGTGTTAAGAATGTCAAGCTGCTAATAAAATTCTGCAGTAGTTTTCACATTTATTTCATCTAATCACTCAGTGAATATAATCCTAAGAAGTATCTTGCAAGAAGGAAATGTACTTTGTGAAACTTCATATCCCTGACAGAAACAGAGCAATTAATGGTTTTTGGCATCTCCCTACCTGCTTTAAAAAAGTAAAGTCTGCAAGTACCTGGCCATGAATTTGACTCTTGTTATGTGTCATCCCTAACAAACAGAAGTAAAATATCTCCAACTTGCTTGGTCATTAGTAATACTCAGAACTTGAAAGGCTGGTTCCTACCTTAAAACTTTCTAAAAATAACCATTTAACAAGTAACAGAAAGACCACTCTCTTTTCTCATTTTTCCTTTATAATCATGAACTGGATCAGTGAGTTCAAAATTAACTAATAGGTGACTCTGAGAACTCATTAAGAAATCAGTCTCTTTGAAATTGAACATGATTGTTGTCCACCACCCTTACAGATTGTTTTGTGCCACTTGAGAATAGCAATGACAGACTATGATCATAGGAATTGCCTTATGATGAAGACATAATGCTGTGTAATTAAAGACTGTGTCAAGGTTTCTTCAGACCACTGGACAGTATCAGCACCTGTTACCAGAAACTAAATTTTTACTTTTTAAAGAGACTAAATATTCCAAAACAAGACGGTTGAGTAATTTCATCACATGGAATATTGCAGGAGAGCGTGGTATGTTGTAATGTTATGCAGACAGGGAATCTTGATAAGTATTCTGTTTCTTTTGGATCTATCTTTAGAAGAAAGATTTCATCTGTTTCTTTTCAAGGAAAAATTAAAATACCTGTCTTCTGAAGAACATTGAGGACTAGTAAGTAAGGCTTTTCCTATCTTGCCATTACACCTTGTGTCCTCAGAGTGTTCATTTTTCCTCTATTGCACTTTATTTTGAGTGTGTTGCTCCAGAATAAAAGGAAATTCATGGGAAATTTGAAAAGTGTGTTCTGTCTCATCTTTTAAATGCAAGTGACTAGATATGGAAAAAGTATCTGCTGTTGTGGTGGTGTATTATATTTTGTAAATGAATTACGTTTGTACTTCAAGCACTGCCTTCCATTATGGCTGGCTACTATGATGAATGGCATATTTTTTTATGGAGCCATTAAGAAAGAATAATGATGGAGTAGATGAGTTGATATTTGGTCATTCATCCTTCAGAGAGGAGGTGGTGACATCAGATCCCCTTTGAGCAAGTCATCCTTGGGAGCTATATCACACAAGTGTAGGTACAAAGTCCCTCTGCAGCTGCAAAGCACAGTGCCCTGCACCTGAAGGCTACAGATGGCTTACCTAGATGACCAGGACACATTTTAATGTGTATTTCAGATGTCTGACTGTGTGAAAACTCAGCAGTCAGCATCCTTGAAGCTGACTCTGGATTTAAATGAGGACAGCAGTTTGCCTGGGCTGCGGGTTGCTAACTTCTGCTCCTGGCCATGAGTTCCAGCTACTGCACCACTTTGCTTTGTGGTAGGATTTTTTCTTTAATGAGGAAGGAGGCCAAAATGATCTCTTTCTGAGACAGTTTGCCTAAGTTGAATTCCAGGCATTTTTAATAGGAAATAATGTAGTTCTGTATTAAGCAAGAAAATGCACATTTCATAGAGTAAGTGCAGACCTGCCCCCAGCTTTACTACCAACAGTGGGCAGTATGAACTGGCACATTTTTGTCCAATTTAGATACATCTGGAAAGAAAGCCTGTTTTGTTGATGGTGCCTCCTCTTCAGGACATTCACAGCTAATTAAGATGCAAACTCCTCTCATCTGTTACATGGTGGGTGTCTGGGTTAGCTTTTGTGTCCCAAAGATGTGCATTTGGTTTTAAATGCCTTGTTCATGTTTGTTTCTGGTAGTATCCTGAGATTGACCATTTCTTTATGTTGCTATATTCTTAGCAGATTTAAAAAGCAACTAAGATTTTAATGCAGCAGTAGGACATTTGGGACCGGGTAACTCACATTGCACTTTACAGTAGCACCCAAGCCAGACAATATAATGGACATTGCAATGTGGTTACTCTCGCTGCGACCAGATGGAGCTGCACAGTCGCACTGTGGTTGCCAAGGGTAATTGCAGTAAAGGCAAATTCAATATTAGGAGGCTTGAGTTCCCATCTCAGTATTCCCATGGGTCGTCTGGACCCAGTTTCTCTACTGCCCTCGTCCTCCTCTGATCTATCACTCACTTCTTGTACTCTCTATTCTTACAAAGTAGTGCTTAAACTCACTGTTATGGTCTTTCAATAGTATCTAAAGGTATTTTGCACTGATGTGAGTAGCAAATACCAAATGATCATTCAAGATAATGAATGAACCTGGCACAGGGCTGTTGAAGTTGTGAAGAACGTTAGAGGTCAAAATCAGCTTTGCTTTGTACCATTTGCCCTCATCCAAAGTCGGGAGTGGCAGTTGAAGTTAGCTCTTAGGATTTTCATTTGCTGTTTGTATCAGGAGAATTTACAAAGTTAGCTTTTATTAAAGCTGATCAGTCTGAAGCTAGATGCATGCTGAACACGCTGCCCTTTTGATATAGTCGGTAACTGCAACATCTCCCGATCAGAAATCAAAATGTGTTAAGTATTAAAATTTATTGAGAGATAAGATGCTAACAGTCTTAAATCAATGAAGAAATAGAGCCTTACTGTGCCTTTTTTTAACATGTCTCTTCTTCTGTACTTAAACCAGAAAAAAACAGAACAAGAAAGGAAACATAGCTTCTGCGTGGAATAGTGTCAAGGCACTCCAGCTTAAAAAACAATGAGTGCAAACATTTTTTAAAAAGCATACTGCATTATCAGATTAATCATTCCATTAATCATATAATTAATCATATTCAGAAGTGTAGATTGCTTTTCAGCCCTTTAATGCTGAAGTTAGATGGTTCTGGTAGACCTTCCTGTAAAGTCCAACATGCCTCTATGAAATTTAACAAAATCTTGACCCCAGGTGATATGTTTTCACTTCAAAATGTCCATCTTCTTTTTTGAGTAATATCTCTCTGGCTTTCTACATGTTGATGTCCAGTATCTTTATAACAAAGGTAATGGTTTTATTGCAGATGTCTAGCAGCCATAATATCCTAATATATTTCAGGGATTCCAAGTTTTGTGCTGTACATCCATTAAGTAATAATTATTTTGTAAACTTGCTGCAAATTTTATATATGTGTAGTCACAGATCCACAATCTTTCTGGAACATATTCTCTTTTAAGAAAGGCTTGTTTTGATTTGGTTTATATAATTGTAACTAAGTTAGTTTAAAATCCCATTAAATGTTATAAATACTGTGGTCACATATGGTAGACAGACTCTTCTTACAGCTGGATAATCCTTTTGATGTTGGTTTGGAAAACACACTGCAGACAGGGAAGAAGAGAAGAAAGGTCTTCTTTTAATACTCAGAGATAGCCCCCCCAAAACTCATAGAGATGCTTCTGCACAGCACTTACTCGTTGTTCTGCAGACCACATCTTCAGCAGGTAAGGCAAGGGATAGTTTCAGCAAGGAACAGGAATAAAATGGCCTAAATAGTAACCAGCCTAACCAAAAAAAGTAGGTTTAGATTCTCTCCAGCTGAGGCTCCATCAGAGTTCAACTGATGCAGAAATAGTACAAAATAAATTGATTTCAAGGGAGATAAAGTCTCACAGAACTTCCGCTGGGAGTTGAACTCTCAGATTCTAAACCCTCTTTTTACTGAATATGTGTGCCCTAATAATATCTTTAAGAGGAAGAAATGGGCATTGACAAGAGTTGTAGGTAAATTAGGATCAAGACCTAGGACAGAGTAATGCACCTCAATGCTGCAGTGAGTAGCAAGCTTTTATGTATTCCATGAAAAGGTAATGAAGGCTCTAAAATTGGCAGTTTCATCAGGGAAGTACATCCCCATGACTCATATTGCGTAAGCAGAGCTGAGTCCTCATGCCAGAAATAGAATAAGATACTCCCATTCTATGAAGTGAAAGCAACGTAGTTGTGGAAAAATAATCTTTTTTTTTTTCTTTTTTCTGGTTTTCTTTTTTTCCATTAGCTTTATTTCAGTTGTGATTTTGTGGCTCTTAATTAAGATTTTGACAAACTCATAAAGTCTCAGCATGGCATTCAAAAACATACATCAGATGAGCTTGTATCTGTAACAAATTATTACCACAACCAGATCATTCAGTAACAACTATTTTAATTGTGATAATTCTTCAGTTTGGTGGGCATTTTATTGAAAATGGATATTAATTGCCCAGTGTTCCATCATGATTTTAGAAATTCTGTCTTTTTAAGGACATTAGGGAGAGCTTTTGTTAGATGTATGGAAAGGCAATCCAAGTAAGTTTTTTCTTTTATATCATATGACTGTAAATGGTTTATATTTTAAAAAAGAGCCATGCTTTTACTGTGTTTTCGTAGCACCATGCCCAAAGATGTATTTTTTTCTCTCTTATATTTTGTCATAATACTATTTTTAAACATAAAGTGTTAGTCATAAGAAGTCAAGACTTTTGAAGTAGCAGTAGCCATGACAACCTTCACTCTTGGGGGTGCAGTACAAGGTCTGTCGCTCTGTGGCTGGACATATACCGCATGTTATAAAATAAAAAGGATAAAATGTTACTGTGTATGATAAAATTACTTATGACTTCATTAAAGACTATTTTTTCTAGGTCATGCAACAAATTAGCTGCAAGCTGTAATTCAGGAAATTAGTTGTCACTGCTATGCTTGTTCCATCAAACAGCAGATAAAGACACTGTTGTGCAAGCAAGGTCTATTAAACTGGGCATGTTTTATGGATTATTCTTTTTATTTCTTTTTCTTTTCAGTTATCAGATTCTGCTTTATTCCCTCCCTTTATTTTTCTTCTTTTTCTGTTTTTCTTCTTTTTCAGTTTCTCTCCTCTCTGCTCTTGCTCATCCTTTGTACTGAGCACTGGTGAATTTGTAAAACAAGTAAATAGACTTTTTTTCAACTTGCTTGGAAGATGCACATGTTTTTTAACCCCATCTGAGTTGTATTGATCTTTAACTGCATAATTCTCACTGCAGTCAGTTGGAATAATTGAGATGTCTTGTGATACCTACCTTTTAGTATTTCAGAATTAAAATATGACATGTTTCCTGAAGACATGTTTTCCCTGAGGACATGTGGAGCTCACCAACGCAATATTTAGATGAGTGATGTTCTCTTGAGCACCTTCTGTATTCAGCAGTGCAGTTAAATATGTCTGAGTAAAACTCTGAAGGCCCTGTTGCTACTGTACTATGAAAAAAATTTCTGTGACCAGGATTTAAGATTTGTACATAACAGCAAGGGTATTTATGATCAGATATTCTTGTCAATCTATAAATACCAGATTAAAAGAATTCCAGAATTTATTTAGCAAACATAAAAAAGTAGGGTTTTCTGCAGAGATTTTTTCAAAATAGATTCGAACATGGTTTTGTAGCACTCAGATATTAATTAATATGGTGGGAAAGGACGTTATGAAGAATTTAATCTTTATGCAGGTTATGGTTTTGTTGTAAGACAGTTCTGTACAGATGTTACAGTAGAGCTGAAACAAAGTAAAAGCCATGCGTTTCTTAAATTAATACTGCCCATTCTATATAGTGAATGAGAAAATTATAAGGAAACTGCAACTAGTGAAAAAATAGTAAAAGTTTATATACTTCCGTGATTTATGTAGAGAGCATATTAGGAGCTAAATTAAAGTTACTTAGTAACTCTAAGTTACTAAGTAAGTCCAATTGTGCCATTTCTTGTATTTTTGAATGTGTCTATAAAGGCTTCCTTATCTCTAAAACAATTTTATGCATGTGGTTTAGTTTATCTGGTTTTATATCTCTAAAATACAGTTACATAGATGATGTTTTAGCAATAAATATAGAGATAATATTTCAGAAATAATTGTAGATTGCAAATAACTCATTAGAAATACAATTTATTTTTAAAGATATATTAATTATGGTTACATACTATTATAAATCTATGTAGTACTATAAATTTAAATTACTTACTTAAAAATTTTATATACATATCTATCAAATCAATAAATATGTATTTTCAAGTTAAGACAACTGCTGCATTACTTCTCTGAATGTTAAGGAATTTTTACCTTTTGGTTGGACAACTAGAACAAAGCTAACCTAGATTTTTTTATAATGTTGCTCGGGAATGAAATAGGAAAAATTGTATCCAGGCAACAGCACCTTAATAATTTTACAGCATCTTAGTTCCACTTGCTCAATATTGAAACCATTTTCTGATCAAGGAAGAGCAACTTACATAAACTATTTGTTTTGTATGTTGTTTGTATGTCTGGATTTCTGGTAAATGTGGGAGTTCCTCCACAATAATACCCAGCTAACAAGAAGTTAGTTCACTTGTGCTTGTATTTTTACAGGCATACACATCAAGCTGCACTGACAGCAGTGTGATGTTTTGTGTAAAGTGTGATGTTTTGACAGGCAATGACCTCTGTACATGAACATAAATATTACTTTGGCTTTCAAATGGCAGGAGTAGGTTAGTGTAAAAACCATCCTCCCTTTTAAGGACCTGGTGGCACTTGCTTCTCGGGGGAACCAGTGTGAAGACGTTCTATTCTTGCTCTGTTGAGGTAGCAGAGACCAGGGGTCTCCTGTCCTTGAGCCTGTGCGTGGTGACCCTCACAGCTTAGAGGGAGAATAGTGAGGCATTTGCTAGTCCCCAGAAACAGGCCTGGAAGTCAGGGGACAGGACACTTAATAAATTCTATCGCAAAGAATCACAGAGGTGACAATCCTGCTTATGATTCACCATCTTTGACTAGAGTTTCCTTTTAATTTTTGTTCATTTGTACAAATTAAGAGATAAATCTGGTCCCAGGAGTGCTTCTTGTGGTCACCACAGAACATTCTCATGCACCACACAGTCTGGTTACATGCTGCATATTTGTATCTCACCTGACAGGGTGAGCAAACTGACTAATCAGGTGATAATAGTGATACAGCTGGCTTAGTAAATTATGTAATGACCCTTACTTCTTTGTTGAACTTGGACATAAGCATGTCCATTGTTCTGGTATGTTTGACTTCACACCTTCAAGACAGATCAGTAATTTCTGTATTTGAAGAAAATCTTCTCTAAGTATACAGTATTTGAGCATGTGGAAGGTGACCATGGACTACATTATGTTTTCTCTAAAAGGTGATAGTTCGGTTTTGTTAGGAACTGTGGCAGATGTGACTGCTCTGTTTCTTTCTCTTTGGCATTTGCACATATTGGAAAGTCAGGTAGCCCATTTCTAAATCTATCTGTGATAGAAGGATTGCTTCCAATACTACATTTTGTCAGGACTACCCACTTTCGGTGTGTCTTTTGTGAAACGCTTAGATGAAGTTCTGTATTTCATTTTTTCATTTACAAGACTGTCCCTTGGATTTGAAGGCAGTCTTTTTTTTTTTTTTTTTTTTTTTAGGTATAAACCCATCTGAACCAGCGTAAAAGAAACCTGTCTCATAAGCCAAAAAAAACCCCATTAATCTGGAGGGCAACATGTAGAAAAGGATAAGTACAGGAATATATTGAAATCCTATGCTTTGTGGTGGTAAAGAGTTCATTATTCCTTGAAAGGAATAGCATAAGCGTTTCTTGTTAGTTGGTTGGTTTTTTAGCCTATTTTTTTGTTCTTATTGTTTTCAGATAATTTATGGAAATAAAATGCTCTGACATTTTTCTGAGTATATCAGTATGGTTCAGGAAGCTTATTAAACAGCCTAGAACAATGCTGAGGTACAACAGTGGAAAAAAACCTGCTCATAAATAAATTATATTTACTGACAAGAAGTCAGTATACTTCTCTGGTAATGATTGTAGCATGATAATGCGAAGTATCCTGTAGTTCTTAAAGGATATGGGAATTTTCTTTTTTTTTTTTTTTAATTTTATAGCTGCTTGAGAATACCTCATTTTGCAAGAATTCCTTATTTTGGAAGAATTTTCAGTATTTTAATTCTTGTGTGAAATATTTCTTTCGAATTCTACCTCCTTGAATGCTTATAACAAAGCCACACAGTAAATTTAAAACAGAAATTATTTATTAATGATCAGGTAATGACCTCCGTTTAAAAGCTGGTAAACCTTTTTCATAGCCAAGTGATAATGTTGAAGTTACATGTCTGTATAGAGATATGCAATGTGCTGCACACAGCAATCCCATGTTATCTATTCTAAATAATTCAGAGAGAAAATGGCAGTGAAGCTGGTGAAGAGTCTGTAGCACAAACCCTGTGAGGAGTGGCAGAGGGAGCTGGGAGTGTTGAGCCTGGAGGAAAGGAGACTCAGGGGAAACCTTATTACGCTCTACAACGGCCTGAAAAGAGGGTGTGGTGAGGTGAGGGTCAGCCTCTTCTCCCAGGCAACCAGCCCAAGGCAAGAGGAAACAGCCTTGAGTTGCAATCCAGAAATAGGTTTGGATTGAATATTAGGAAAAACTATTTCACAGAGACATGATCAGTCGTTGAAAAAGGCTGCCTGGATTCAATCACCATCCCCAGAAGTGTTCAAAAATCATGTGGACGTGGCACTTAGGGACATGGTTTCGTGGTGGACTCGGCAGGGCCAAGTTAACTGGTTTTGACTTGATTGTGATATTTGTGGTATTTTCCCGCATAATTGAGTCTATGACTGCAAGACTACCTGTGAAAAAGATATATTTTTAGTAGTGATTTACCTATGAGCAGTGGAAAATTGTTGATAAAATAGGGCTACTCAAAACTCAAAATTGACTTCTGGTTATGTCTGCCTGCTTTCTCACTGTTTTGAAGGTGTGAAGCATCTGTCCTTGGACAACGTTTGCTTCAGAGACTTCCAATGCCCACCTACTCTCTTTGCTTTGTATCTGCATGAGCAGCATTGCCCTGTACTGTAGAGGAGATGCATCCCATGAGATTCAGACCTGGTGGATTAATTTTCGACTTCAATGGGCCACATTCTGGTTTTGCAATGTGTAGAGCACTAGAGCTGCCATAGCTTACTGGATTCTATGTTTTTTCAGGTAACCTATTTCCTTGTGACATGTATGACTCCTATGAAACCATGCAGAGTTGTGAGGGAAATGTGGAACTTCCATCACTGATAATATCACAAGACAATCATTTCGTCTTAAAGACAGTTCAGAACTTCGGCAGAAGAGAGAGAGCAAAGAAGACTTGCTCTTCCTGCTGAGGAGCTGATGAGCTGTATTATGTGTAACTGGAGCTTATGGAAGTCCCTCTGAGCCTTGCAAATACTGAATTGCGGTAGCAAAGCTGAGAAATAGCAGACTGTCAAATCACTCTCTCACGACAGTCCCAGATAGGCACCATTGCTTGAAAGCACTCTGCAATTGATTAAAGTGCTCTGCTCAGCGCTATGCTAGAGAGCCTATGAGAAAGCAGATACTTCCTCCAGAAAACAGCAGAATTTAAAACTTCTTAAGGGCTGAGAATTCAGTTTCACCATTACCTAAGTCAGAGAATTTTTATAAGGTTAGAACAAGGACCAAAATTTTATTGAAGCAGAATCTATTTGATATAAAGAAAAGATGATTTAAGACTAAAATTTTATACTATAAAGAAACAAAGACTTGTCTGTCTCAGCTTTTATGTCATCAGCAGTCACAGTGGGTCTCTGTAAGAAGAGTACATTCTTTATATAATGTGATCATAGTTATCTCTTTTTCAGATAGTGCTAGGAAGAAATTTGAGTTATGTTTCTGATTTTGTACTTCAAGAAAACACAGATTTTAATTCTTACACTGCTGTAAAAGCAATCTTAATTTATAGTGTGTACAGGAAAAAAATATGGAAAGTTGTTCCTGTAAGCTGAGTTAAAACTTACATGTTTGAAGAAATTGCTTCAGGAAAGCTGTGTTAAGGGCTGATTTTGGGTTCTCTAAAGTGGACATAAAACAAACGAATCAATGTAACCTAGGATAACATATGATCTGTTACTGAGTTTTTAAGGTAATTAAATGACCTGTCTGAAGGTGCTTAAATAACTCAGTATTGAGTTATTGAGGATATGAGGATAACGTAATTTGGTCTGTAAGTCACCAGCCTGTATTAGGATGAATGTTTAGGTGGAGCTAAAAGTGATGTTCCTGCTCTGTTGCAATCAATCTGCTGTCTTGCTTTAAAACAAAACTGTACAGGGAATTAGTGTACAGGGAATTAGTCATTTAACTCCCAGGGATGTTGCTGTGAACACCAAGTGGTGTAGTGTCTTATAAACAAGCTTGCGCTGTTACCAGTCCAGGAATTTATGGCCCTGGAAAAAAACAGTTTCTCTGACAATTTATATAAGCTTTCAATTAAATAATAACAAAGTGTTATTTCTATTGTGTTTCATTCAGTAACATCTCTGGGACTGTGTGTTCTGCTGTGTCAAAAAGACTATTATTCAGTGCAGGGTTTTGCCTGTGCTTTGTTAGAAATGGAGTCAGGTACTGTAGAATAATTTCCTGGCTATTTGTGACATGAATTTGTTTTGCATGATGTATTAATATACAGTCATATCAATAACCTGATTCAACATTTACAGAATGAGAGCACTGATTTTCAAGTTATGTTCCCTCTGAGCCAGTTTCATAAACTGAAATTGCTGGCTAATGAACTTGACTTTTTGTGAGTTTTTTATTCAGCAATATTGTATATAGATCCGAGGTTTCTCTGCTAACAGATTGGTATTAGCAGGAAGCAAATTCTAATCTTTTGTTTACTGTACAGAATTCAAAATATATTGTTCACTTTTACATTTTTTCTCATAGACCTCCTTATGTTTTTACCTATTGATAGAACTAACCCTGACTGAGTTAATTGGTGAGGGAACCAGTATTTACTAGACTTATTCTAGCAACTCAACAATTAATTCTCATTAAAGCTAATATGATTTGGGAAAATTAATCCAACTGTAGATTTAGTTGCCGAAATACACAAACAAGTTTTAACCTTAATATTTATAAATCAAACTGAAGCTATTCATCTTTGAGTAATAAAATGCCATTAGACGCTTCAGAATTGAAACAGAATGCTAGCATGAGAAAACTGTGGTGTTGGTAGATGTGATGTGTGGAAGCACTGGGTCGTTTTGTTACAAAGGTGTCTTTTTACTTGTCAGTAGGTGAAGGGAGTGGAGGGAATTGTGGGCTGCAATTTCCTGTTAAATTTTTTGTATCAGTGTATCAGAGTGGAACCAGAGTGTTTATTTTCTGAACTGAAACCCTATGGGCTTGCGAAGGAATACAGAGCCTGAAGGTGCTTTCTGCAGGTGCTTTCTGCAGAGCACGTGTGATAAGGCCTGTTCTATAGGTGATGCTTCTGAGTTATTTAATGGGTTAGCAGTCTGTTGTTTTGGGACAATGGTGTGATCTAAAATTTCTTGCTAGCATACACTGGGATTGAAAATACTCCAAAAACTGTAGTAGTGTTGTGAGGTTTCAAGTATGTAATGGAGAAAAATTTGGGGGAGGTTTTATGTTCCAATAATGGTTGGCATTTTTCAGTTCTACTTGCAAGCTGTGTTCTGTGTTTTTTATATTCTAGTGAGCAGCTGTTGAACTGGTGTATATTAGCCTACTAGTTAACTACTCATCACAGTAAATGCAAAAACCCACAAAGGATAAGGAAAAGATTAGAGGAATAATGACAGGCACAGGAACCCTTCTAACCTATTGTAAAGTACACTGAATCATAACTTGTCATCATAAAATGCCAAATAAGTACCATCAGAGGGGGAATGTTGGACAATTATATTTAGTGCAAAATCTAAGATAATTTAGAGAAAAAAATATCTACCTCACTAACTGATTGAGGGAGATTGTAGTTTGAACTGACAGCAGGGAAATCCTTTGCTTGGAGAGTTCTTGCACAACTTAGTTGATTCCAGTCTATGTCTCTTCAAAAGATAACACTTGTTTCTTTGACCCAGAGACTTCCTGTGTACTGCATGCATAATTCCTCGTCTTGCAGGAAGTCTCTGAAATAAAAAAATTAAAATGTGTTGTTAAAACCATTGCCAAGTGCTTAGATGAAGGTAAGACTGCAGATGTTGAAATGTTTTTCCAGTTCATGGTCTTGCAAAATTGTTTATATTGCCAGAAAGATTTCTTACACCATGAGAAATATCACAGCAAAATATTCCTATTGTGGAGAAGAGCTAGATGAATTTAATTTCATACTCAAAAGGAAAAATGTTTTATGTAATGATTTATTTGAATATGCTTCCAGTGCAGCCACAGGAATTACTTTGGTAATATCTGTATGCAAAAGTCCTAACTTTAGTACTGCAGAGAGAGAGTGTTATAATGACAAACATTTTTTCTTGCCTTTATACAGCCATCCAGTGCATACGGACATTAATCTAAAGCAGAAACAAAGTTGAATCCGTTCAGGATATTGAATATTTGCCTGGGATATAGTCTTTGTTCAGTGGCTTCAGATGTTGCTCAGAAACAAAATTATGTCAGTTAGTGTGAAACTGAGGAAAATTAATAATTTGAAACTTGGTTTGAGTGGTTACTAAGAGAGGGAACACGGTATTTATTCCTTTTAGATCCAAGTTAAAAAAATGAAATAATTACCATTTCTCCAACAAATACTCTGTTTTGTGTGACTATTGTAATAGCAAAAAAAGATCCTGATCCATATGGTTTGAAGATTCTGATCCTAGAGACCTAGGGATTTTTTAAATAATAAAACCCCATGTTCCTGACTCTCTGTCAACGCCTAAGTTTCCTATTTATTTTCTACTTAACAGAATTACTTTAATTCCACTGGAATTCCACTGTACCTCTCTGGAAACCTTAACTCAGTCACAAATGAACACTGTAGCGTGGAGCATGTGAAATACTCATCTCTGCAGCTCTCCCATAGTTTGAAAGTATTGTGTTACCTCCTGAAAGTATGAGCAACACTTCTTTCTGCAGGCAGGTGTGACTGGGTCATGTCCTTGGGGCTGCAGGTCTCAGGTCATGCTTCTTGGAGCTATTGCTGTCTTTCTCTGGTTGAATTCCAGCCAATCCTTTCTCACTACCCAAGACATTCTGATGCCTGTTACAAAGGTGGATTTAGCTTCTTACTGAACTGTGAGTTGGAGACCTTCAGTTTATAAAGACAGCTACAATTCATCCCAAAAAGGTACTCTTTCAAATAAAAAGACTAGAAATTTTACCTCCTGTCCAGTTTAGCTGAAATGTAAATCACAGGCTCTAGATAATTGCACATAATCTCTTAATCTACCAGAGATTTTGCTTGTATTGCCTCTCTACCTAAAAAACACCAGCTGTCATTTTCTACACTCTCTGGGACCTTCCTTCCCCGTGTTCAAACCACCTGGACTGATATTTTTTATGCTGGTGAATAGGAGCTACACAGCTTCATGCTTACGTTGCAGTGTGAACTATCCTTTTCCATTTTAGATTTGTATAGCTGAAAAATCTCTGCATGCACTGGTATTTCTTTTGTTTTGTGTCAGTTGTTTTATTCTTACATTTCTCTTCAGTTTTCTGTTTCTGTGCTGTTTTTCTTGTTTTGATTGTTCTAATTTTCATCATTCATTAGTTTGATATTGGATGCATTTCTTTATATGTATTTTTTTCTGCAGCTTTCGATATTGTTTTTATTGCCTTTAAGTTCTGTTCTGTGTGGTTTTTTGCTTATACTTTCCAGTAAATGTGTCTTTCATAAGTCAGAAGAGGTAACATTTTAGGCTGTATTTCTTGGAAACAATGTTAATGGTAACTTTACTTACAGTTTGAGACTTATAGAATGATATCGTATGTTTGAAAAGTATTATAGAACTGTCCTTGAATCTAGCTTGAGACACTGCATATTTCTTTGATTGTCTATTGCAGAATGACATTTAAGCATCTGCTGCTGTTTTTAATTTTTATTTTATAGCCACTCTCTGAAAAGTCTTCACATAGGCCTTACGAAGTTCTAAAAAACCTTTCAGTTCAATAGTGTTAGATGTTAGCAGTGTGGTGAACTTGAGATAAATTAGTGGCACATCCAAGAGTTAAAATACCTACCATCATCTGTAATGAGGAAAGAGCTGTGTCCTGGTTATGAAAAAAAGCTCAAAGATAATATTCTCTGAATCACAGCTACACCAAAGTTTGTATAGCTGATGTGTACAGAGATATTCCTACAGTTTTTCAAGTGAAGGATTAGCTTTGCTTAGGTACAAACACAGCATCTTGCAAAACAAAGCTGGAGCATGGTTCCTCCTGAACAGTCTTCAGGCATGAAAACTTCAAACATGTCTCTAATATTTACTCCAGGCAATAGCAAAGTGTGTTCTGTGTCTTTAAAATAACGAATATAGAGCTCACATAGTGATGGTATTGTCGAAGAAAATAAGATCTTCTCTATCATCATCTTGAATATCAAAGTATGCTTCCAAGATCTCCCTGTTATCAATAGTAGCTGGCAAAATCGACAACAGCAATTACTGGCTGTACATCCTTATTTTGCAATTTGAAATTCAATAAACACAGAGTTCTTTTGAGAAACTGACTGTAATAGAGATTCCTGGTAATGGTGTCCCTGTAAAGAGGGAGGAAGGTATCTTAGGAAGTCAGATACTGCAGTCCTGAAGAATGTGAATCAGGTAAGGAGTAAAGTTAGGCCCTGAGCTTAAGAAAAGCAGACTTCCAGATCTTCATGGAGATATTCAGGAGGATTCCCTGGGAAACTGCTGTCAGGGACAATGCAGCAGAACAGAGCTGGCAGATCTCTGAAGAAGTCTTCCACAGAGCACAAGAGCTAGGAATCCCCAGGAGCAAGAAACTGGGCAATGAAGGCAGGAGACTGGCATGGCTGAGTAGGGAAATACTGGTCAAACTAAAGGAGAAGCAGATGCAGACAGTGAAAAGAAGGACTCCTAACCTGGGAAGGGTATAGAGATGAAGTTCAATTGTGTAAGGATGGGGTAAGGAAGGCCAAGGCAATGCTGACCTGAAATTGACAGGGGACATAAAGAATAAGAAGAGCTTCTTCAGGTATGTTAACCAGAAAAGGAAGGTCAAAAAAGGTGACCCACCCTCATAAACAATGCTGGAAAACTGATAACTATGGATAAGGAGAAGGCTGAGGTACTCAACATTTTTTTTCCCTCAGTCTTCAACAGCAACCTATCTTCCCACACTGCTTGAGGGGATGGACAGCAGGATGGGACTGGGGGGTTGAACTGCTCCCAACTGTAAGTAAATATCAGGTTTGTGACCACCTGAGGAATTTGAATGTGCACAAGTCTATGGGACCTGATGAGATGCATCCCAGAGTCCTGAGGAAATCACTGATGTAGTTGCCAAGTCACTTTCCATGATATTTGAGAAGTCATGGCAGTCAGGTGACATCTCAAGAGACTGGAAAGAGGAAAACATTGCACCCATCTTTACAAGAGAAGAAAAGAGGACCCTGGGAGCTAATGACCTGTCAGCCTCCCCTCTGTGCCTGGAAGGATCTTGGAACAGAAGCTGTGCTAAGGCACATGGAGGACAGTGAGGTGATTTGAACCTCCAGCAAGGCTTCACCAAGGGCAAGACCCCACGTGGAGTGCTGTGTCCAGTTCTGGGGTCTCCAGCACAGGAAGGACATGGACCAGTAGAAGGACTGCCACTAAGGTGATTAGAGAGATGGAGCACCTCTCCTATGAGGAAAGGCTGAGAGAGCTGGGGTTTACAGCCTGGAGAAGAGAAGGCTTTGGGATGACCTAGTTGTGGCCATCCAGTACCTGAAGGGAGCCTACAAGAAACGTGGAGAGAGACTATTTAAAAGAGCATGTAGTGACAGGACTAGAGGGAATGGCTTCAAACTGAAAGAGAGTGGATTTAGATTAGATACCAGGAAGGGATCTTTAATTGTGAGGGTCATGAGACACTGGCGCAGGTTTCCCAGGGAAGTTGTGCATGCCTTGTCCCTAAAAGCATTCAAGGCCAGATTGGATGGGGCTTCAAGATGCCTGATCTAGTGGAAGGTTTCCCTGCCTTTGGGCTCAGTTGGAACTGAGAAACTAATACCCACAGCTGGAATAGTGTGCCAAAACAATGAATGCAGCACTGATGATTGGCTGAGACTTGAGACAGGTAGTAAAATTTTTCACTATCATCTTACAGTAGGTTTCCTGAATTTCCTCTTTGTGCATATTTTATGTGTAAAGCAAACAACTAAAGTGATGTAATATTCATAATGAATATTCATAACAATATTCATGGTTACAGCATGTTTGATGCCTACTGTACATGTAAAAGTTTCAGATGTACAATTAATATGTATGTTTTTTATGTTAATTTGTTATTATTTCTCTCTTAAACTTCTGTATATTAAGCTCTGATTTGATAAAAAGCATTCTGTCACGTGTCTTTGTGACTCTTTATTTGATGTAAATCATGTATAAATATCTCCAAACTGCACAGCCAATCTGAGGATTTCAGTGCAACCTTCAGTGCGTTCCCTTCTGTCTCATCAGAGCAGCAAATTGCATATTAGGAGCCTCAGTGTTTGTGACTTCTCTTTCTCTAGTGTCATTTCTATTGTACACAGATTGTTCACCAGAAGTGTAGGTTAGTAAAGTATTTCAGTAGTTGAGATCACTGGCAGATAGTTAATTTTTATTTTCTTTCACCCATTTATTTTAGGAAGAGAGACCTCTGAGGGGGTGGGAGAGAAATATCTGCAGTACAGGGCAGCTGGGATTCCAAGAAAAGAAATGTAAGCATGTGGAAAGGCTCAAAACACAACAGTTACCTGTAGACAGTAAAAAATCCTGCAGAGGAAGCTCAGGCAGAAGAATAGAGTTCCACAAGCACTGGACATTGGATTATTATATTACCACAGGCTAGTGGTACAGTATGGCCAGCTAAGGGAGCTGCCTATAGCTGAAAATGTATGGTGCTGAATGTCAAATATTCCTGTAGTACCTGCTATCTTGCATCTTCTACAAAGATACCTTTTAAAAACACCCTGAACCTTCTGCTTGGAGTAAGAGGTCAGACACCAATTACCTCAGCAGTGGGAAAGTTTGTGTACAAAAACCGTATCAGGATCCATTTTGTATACAGACTGGGACTGTTCCAAGATGCTTCAAAAGTTATCCACAGAGACTGAGCATTTCTGGTTTTTTTTTTTTTTTTCTCCATCTTCCTGATTTGTTTTTTTTTTTTTTCCACAGCATTGTATAATAATCTCTCTTATGACTCATGGTTTATCTGACATCTTCCCAGACAAAACCGCAACAGTTGAGGCTGACCTGATAAATAAATTGGACAAGCTAGTAAGAAATGCTACTTGTGTGGGAAGTGAGAGGGAGATTGTTTGTGTAAGACTGGATTATGATACTTCAGAGAATATCCCTCATATCCAAACACTGGTGAGAAAACGGTGTCAGCATGGATGTATAGCTGACAGCATACCTGCAGCTTCTGTGCTCTTATCTGCCGTTCAGAGTGCTTGTAGGAAAACAAAACCCAGTTGTGGTGTGGATAGTGGATCTAAGCTTTTGTACTTCTTTGTCAGTAGTATATTTCTTCTCTGGGAGAGTAATATTTATAAAGCATAAAATTGTACGAGTGTAAAAAAAAAGTGAAACAAATTTTGCATGATGACACATTTTACTTCTCACTTGTTGCAATAAAACTCTATCTATGCTGAATTTTGTGCCAGTAATGGTTATTAAATACATTGTAAAAACATCTATATGATAAATACTGTCTCCTGTCTGTGCAATCCCAACTTAGATCTAACTTAGATCTGTCTAGGAGTGTTTTGTTGGTTTTGTTTTTTTTTGTTTTTTTTTTTTTTTTTAATTTAAATTGGTGATGGTAGATTTTTAAAATAAGAGTGTTTGCATGATTTAGGGAACTTTCTTGGCATGACTTCACCATTTCTTCAAATAATTAGTGCTCTTTTAAGAAAAACCATCTGCTGATTTGAGGGACCTGTCTTATTTCCCAGGGTTTACAACAGGCAATGGTATTGAAAAGGTGGTTGGTTTGGGGTTTTTTCAATGCCCATAATTTTGCATCCTTAAACTCCCTTTTTTTGTTGCACCGTCATTTTATAAATCAGTAAAAATATACTGTGTTTCTAAAACTTTATATTAACCTATTGTGGTTAGTGATTATCAGCCTTAAAGCCAGCAGATTTCTTTGTCTGCATGCATTTTGAGGTGATGCTTCTGAAACTCTGCATTGCAGTTGTGTCTTAGTTATACCCTGCTTTCTTAAAATTTCTTCTTCTCTAAATATTTAACTTCAGAAAAAAGGTGGCGAACAGATGGTGAGATTCCAGGGCAGGCCCTTGATCAAGACTAATTCTTATCAGCCTATAGGTAGAGTATGAACCATTAGCCTGTGATACTGATTGAGCCATTTTTTCATTCATCTGCTTGATCATGCAAACAGTAGAATCTCTGACTAATTACTGGGATAATCTCAAAAAGCATCTGTACCAAGATTAGGAATGCTGGGCATCGTGGCCACACCCCTTATGGTAGTTCCCGCCCTGTTTGGCAAGGAGTCTACATTTTTCTCTTCATTCTAATACAATGAAAGGAGTTTTTCTTGCATTTCTTGGTGTTCCTTGGCTTCAGCTGAGCTCTGAAGATTTCCAGTGTTGTCCCTGTGTGTGCAGTCAAGGTTCCTACATTCCTTCACCACCTCTCAGAGCTGCCATTTCCCGTGCATAGAAGCTCGGCTGTGAGTGGCTGCTTAGCCAAACCAAGCACCTCATGGGTTTGCCTGTTCTCAATATGGAGACTCTACTTGTGCCCAGAGGTGGCTGCCCTTCAAGGCATGACAGGCTTGCTGCACTCCTCTATCTTCCTTGACTGCCTTCTGTGCAATCACATCTACCATTCCCTGGCTCCTATTGATGAGCCAGCTTTCCCAGAGGCAGCTGGGTGTATTTGTCTTGGGGCTGCATTCTGCAGTGCAGACCTGCACGTGTGCCTCAGTGGTGTCAAGCAGGGTATGTCTGATACTAATTTCAATTTTGCAGCTTTGTCAACACTCTTAAAATTATCAAGTTTTTTGCCTCTCTTGGTCAAAATACTTCCATGAGGTAACTAGGAATATAGAATTGAAAATAAAGCGTGGGAGTGGGATGTCTAGACACAAAGGTTTCACTAATTGACTTAGTCTTTAAAATTTTTTTACAAATACCACCTAAGAAAAAACCCAGCAATCCTTTGTGCTGCATTGGTGCAATTGTCTCAAATACCCACAAAGCAGCAAGACCTGTCTGAAAACCCTTATTACAATTTTCTCCATTGAGAAGACTGACATGTAATATGAAATCACCATTCTTATTTTATCCTTTGTAAAAACTGGTGATTTGAAAGCAAAACCTTTAATTAAGCAAAGCAGGCTACCATGCAGTAATTTTAACATCTCAGTACAACCAAAATACATACCCAAAATACTAGTCAAAATAACTTCTGGCTACATTCAAAAGAAAGTAAGATTTGCTGCAACTTAGAGCCAGAATGTCTTTACCTGAGTAAGAATGTTTGATCATTTAACTTATCAAGAACTATAGATGAATGGATTTTTAGTGGGTAATTACACTAAGAAACACTATATAATTATGCTCATGGATCATGGAGAATATTCCTTGATATTTTTGCTGTGCAAACAAGTTGCCTTTCTCTTGTGTATTTAATTACTTAGCACTTTCTGGTACCTTTTTAAGTGGAAATCACCAGAAGAAATTTCACTGATGCTGTGATAAATCAGCCTGACTTGGTGGTGTTTACACATGTGGAGGGATTCACACATTCTGCATTTGTAATGTTGTCTTCTGCCTTTCTTACCTTACTTTGTAACCCACACATATTTACTGATGAATTAGTTCTCAGCACTGCCAATATCATGGTAGATAAGGGGTTGGTGAATCAACAGGTCACCAACCTCCAGCACAAGACACCTCCTATGGTGTATTCCATAGGATCTGGTAAAAACACATGATACCAAGAAACACTGTAAGATACAAATTCATCAAATGAGGAAGAGCATGATTTTCTTACCCTGTGCAGCCTTTCAAGATTACAGAAAATTTGCTAAATTGCATGACACTGAAACTAGTTCTGAGGTACCAGAGAAGTTTTGTGGTAAAAGCTCAGAGCAACCTACTTAAATATGTACTGTCCAAATTTCTCCTGTGTGCTAGGTGACCTTAATAGTTTCTTTTCTACCTCCTCCACTTTTTGTGAGTACCTTCTTTGCTTCACTTGCTTCAAAATACTAATTTGAACTGTTTGAGAAATTCCTAAGCATACCTAAATCTACTCTATAGTGTATTGGTAGTTACTCTTGCTGGGTATTGTTCAGATGCCCTAAACTGTAAAAATCTTTCTGCAGTTATTAATGGTACTGATCATGTGGGTTCCTAGCCATCTTTACAAAGGGCATCTGAACCAGAAGCTATTACATAGAAGAGATTGCAGGGAAGAACAAGACATCATCATGCTGTATCATTTGAGCTGTATGAACAGAGCTCAAGTCATGTCCTTGATTGTATCACATGAGATGGCCAGTGTCATAAATCTTCAGTTTTATTGCTTTGGTCTGCAGTTTGCAGGAGGCTTTATTGCCACATGAGGAATGTGAGAGGTTTTTAATTTTTGGATATATCCTTTTGCTGCATTTTGTATGTCAAAATTGAGGTGTACCTCTCCTCAGCACTAGTGCCTCAGCAGTGGCAAGCCTGCAAACCCTGGTAGATTGAGCTCACATGATGATGTATACCGTGTGTAAAAATAGTCCCAGTGTTACCCAGGCAGACTTACAGCTCCAGGATACAAAAGAGAGAAAAGATGAGGAAGTAGATACTATTCCTCACACAAAGAACAGTGACATTGCATTGTTAGCAGCCTCATTTCAAGAAATGGCTAGTTCTGTCAGCTTGTAGGTTAGTACATCTGGTCTCAGTCTTGCAGATTTTTAGAGGTAAAATTTCTCAGAATAGAGATTTTAGGGAAAAAATCATAGGACTTTTTCCCATGTTAGGAGAACAAAATTGTAACTTGGGGTTTTTTTGTGTTGATTTATTTTTTCAGTTTCAAACTTTATGATAATTGTAAAATTTGTTGTTTATAAAGCTATTCAGGGCATAATGTCCTTATTTTAGGGTGTTTTTTTATACTTAAAACTTAGGGATTTTTTGCCTTTTTTTTCTGACACTCCCACAGTATAAGAGAATTTGCAATTCTGACTGTTCATTTTGCTCTGTTTGACAGAAGAAACATCATATGTTAAGAAAAAGTGTATTGGAAAAAGCCCAACTTCACAAAAGAACTTTATACACCAAATAAGAATTAGAAACTTATCAGTTACTCCTAAAGATAAGTAAAATGTTTGTTATAAGAGCAAATTACATGCTCTTTTCCATTAAGCACAGTAATTCTTTATTCAATTTCCTCAGTCATTTAAAGTAGCATTATCCCTCAGGGTGGCTCTGCTGTGGTAAGATAAGCTTGAGAATGAAATAGAAACTGTAGAGCAGCAAAGCCTTTTCATCCCCCCCTTTCTACTAAATAAAACAGGTCATCAGTCATGAGAGTGGAGTGCACTGCCAGGTTATCTCAACAAAGGTTGTACTGCTGCTGAAACTGTGAAAATACAAAGTCAGGGTAGCTCATGGCAGAACTGATGCATGAACAGATTATACTGTGGTATGCAGTGATCAGAAATAAAAGCAAATGGTTGGGTGGCCACCAGGACACAAGAGCTTGTAATGATTTTTTTCTGACAGCTCCACAAATAGATGTTGCCTCATGTTTAGGAAGTACAGGAGATAGTGTGTAGCCAAGGGTATCCTTTCTTCCCTTAGAAAAAAGACTTCAGGTTGTGAATTTTTATCATCTTCTGACATCCTCAAAAGAAGATGCAGTTGGCTTTGATTTTCCTAATTCCACACCCTCTCCCCCTCCCCCCCACCACTGTCCCCTTTCAGAAGTGTAATGGCAGTACCAGTTGTACATTTCTGTGGCACTGGAAGGGAGTCTTCTCCAAGCTCCTATTTTTGTACCACTGCTAAGGCCACAGCTTGCTTTCCCATGTGTCTCTTCAGAAAAATTTCTAATACAAGCAGGATTCAATGGGTCATGACCTACCTTGTCATGGTCCACATATTCATAGTGGAGAACCTAAGGCTTCTAGAGTAAGAAGTGAAAAGTGAGTCTTGAGACCACCTATAGTACATGTATCTATACAATTTTTTGCCCTGATTTGTCAGATTGTATACAACCAACAGTGTTTTTATATGTGATGTTCTTTTAGCTTCTGAAAAGTCCTGCTAAACTTGTGTGTCAAGAATATCTTCTTTTTTTGTACCTCTTGTTTAGCATTTGTCCATGTTTATATTGGCCTAGAGTGTCTGGATATGAGATTCTTGGACCATAAGCAGGAGGCACAACATGGTAGATTTGTAATTCCCATCACAACTCCTGCATATTTTAAAGGAAATATTAAAAAATGGTTTATTTTTCATATCCTATCAGCCACAAAGTAGCTAAAGAATTGGGTCACAGGGAAAATGTTATTCACAGTTCATCCATATTCACGACATAGCTTATTTATTGTCCACCAGTCTACACAACTTCAAAGTGAGTGACATATTGAGCATAAATGGAGTATGAAAAAAGAGACATTGCAAAATCCAGTATGATTTATCTGTCTCCATACTTCCTAGTTTCGTTTCTATATACTTTTCAACCATTAAAATCCTAGGTTTTGAATTGCTATTAGCTAATGGTGAAAGAGAGAAATACTAGCACTTATATGTCTACATTTATACATATATTATGTATACTATTTATATATTATTATTAAAACACCCCATTCATCTGTATTGATATGTACTGTAATCTCTAATACAATCTAAACTGATGAGGAAAAACTATCCTTCAAATTTCACACCAAATTATTGTTGCCAATGTAATAGCTCAAGTCACAAATCATTCTTTATTTTTAAGGAGAGGAAGCAAAAGTTGTCTTTTTTGTTTGTTTGTTTGGGTTTTTGTTTTTGTTTTTTGGATGCTGTAATGCTGTTATTCTGTAAAGCTGCATTAAGGATATGATGTACCTTGGAAACAGGAGGCATATGGTTATGGTGCTCACTATCACTGGATTTTGTGTGAATAATTTTTGACTTTCCACACTTTCATTTAATCTAGAGGATCAAAATACTATCATTTGCATATATGGGATGTGCATACCTAAAATGTAGCTATACTTTCATTCATTCCTTCTTTCCCAGCTTTCATGAACAACAGTAGGTGTAATTCAGCATGCCACTATGCTACTGTTTTTTCCAATTCCTCTTCAAGTCTAAGTTGTACTTACTTTATCTATCTAATAGAAATGTAAACTACTTGACTTTCACTTTTGCTGACAGCATTGGGAGACCAGGTGTAGGTGAGTGATGTGGTTTTGCATAGTAAAGGTCTCCTCCTGAGTAGGGTTGGAAGTATTATTGTCCCAAATGGCAGCATCTGAAGGACTTCTGAAGCCAGGCTACTTCTACCATGAAGGAGGTTGTTTTACAAAGGGCTCCCTAGAGTAAACAAAGCTTTTTTGTATTCATGTTAATCACATAAAATGGCATTTAAAGCAAAAGTCTAACGGCTTTGTCTGTGGACTACTGCCCTATAGTGGTTAAATTCTGATTGTATTACATTGTAACAAATAGCAGCTGATAGATACTTATGAAATGTAAAACCCTTGCAAGGTTGGCATTTCTTTTAAAGCTTTTTATCCAAAATGTCTGACATTGCTGTTTTTATTTGGTGTTTCTGAGATCTGGTTGGAACAATTTTATCAACTCCAGTTACTTTTTCATTAACATAAGAGACTCAAGAATTCAAGGAAGATGTATATTAAGGATGAGAAGCTTATGAGGAGAACCTCAACAAGACTAATTTAAAATTCTGTTACTCATAAGCAGAATGCAGCATGTGTTATAGAATTGTTATAGAATCATAGAATCATTTAGGTTGGAAAACACATTTGAAATAATGATCAACTGTTTTCTGAATGGTATGAGTTATATGAACTTACATGAACTGTAATGCGTTCAATTCTTAACCCGGCACGGCCGAGTCCATCACTTAACCATGTTCCTAAGTGCTCCATCATCTGCACCATCATCTGTCAATGGTGTCTCAACCACTTCTCTGGGCAGCCTGTTCCAATGCTTGGTAACACTTGAGGCCTCAGCAGAGCTGAGTACACCTGGGGCATGATCCCTTCCCTGGTGCTGCTGGCCACTCTATTTCTCATACAGGCCAGGATGCCTTCTTGGCCACCTGGGCACACACTGGCTCATGTTCAGCCTCTGTCACCAGCACCCCCAGGTCCTTTTCCAATGGACAACTTTGCAGTCACTCTGTCCCCAGCCTGTGGGATTGCTGTAACCCAAATGCGGGAACTGGCACTTGGCCTTGTTGAACCTCATACACTCAGCCTTGGCCCATCTCTCCAGCCGTTCCAGATCCTTCTGCAGAGCCTCCCTGCCCTCCAGCAGACTGAGACTTCTGCTCCACTTGGTATCATCAACAAACTCACCGAGGGTGAAGTCAATCCCCTCCTCTGTCATTAAGGTATTAAACAGAACTGACCCCAATTCTGAGCCCTTGGGAACACCCACAGGTGACTGGCCGCCAACTGGATTTAGGTCCATTCACCATCACTCTCTGGACTCAGCCATCCAGCCAGTTTTTCATACAGTGAAAAATGCGCCAATCCGGTTTCTCCCAGAGAATGTTGTGTGAAATGATGTCAAAGGCTTTACTAAAGTCCAGGTAGGCAACCTCCACAGCACTTCCTCCATCCACTAAGCAGGTCAGATGTTTCACACTGCATCACTGCTTAACACTGCTGCTTTCCTTGATCCTATATTTGTAAAATCAGTGGGAATTTTTCTGCCAAGCTCTGTGGTAAAAGGTCAGTTCTGGAAACTACAGCATGTTTTCTAAGAAGCAAGTTTTGCTACCATTCTGCTGAGAAAATTTGTACTTCACAAACATTCTAACTCCAAGAAGTGGTGGAGACTGGGATCTTTATTAATCCATCCTTTTATTGATATGGTGTAGGAAAGAAAGTGTATGTGCTGAAATCTGGTTACAGATGATTACAGGACTTGGCTTAAGTCATGCTCATTCACTGAAATACCTCACTGTAAAAACATTTCAAAGCCAGTGGCATAACAGACCCAGCCACATATGAAAAGAAGTGGTGTCTTAAGACGTCTGTAGGGGTACAGTTTCAGCTGTAACCCCTGTAAACAGGGTTTCCTTGTTTACTGACTTTCTGAAGACTGTGAGGATAAATGAGTTTAAAATATTTTTTAAATTATACGTAGGTGAAACATCACAAGCAGATAACAGTGAAAAGTCTGTGCTCCTTGTAGACTCAACAGCCTTCAGGTGGTACTGTAGAAGAAGCAAAGGGCTTCTGCCTGTCGCTGAATGCTTTGCGCAAGTTGGTCTAGGATTTTCTCTAGATAGAAGGTGCATTAAGGCAGATCAAGACAAACAAAGCGTATTTATGTGTTTAAAGCAGACCACCTCTGTGTATGATTTTTGCTTGCAGGTTTCTTTCAGAAACTAATTTGAATATAGTATTTTAAAGCAAGAAACAACATTGTAAAAGATTTAGGACTTCTTGGAATTACTTTTTACCTCAGACTATGTACAATGCTAAGCAGCTTCCAAGGCAGAGTAAACCAGTGAAGTATTTAGTGGCATTTCTATTTCTGTGTTTCTTTTATAGCCAACTATAGGTCTTGGAGGTCTAAGAATACAAAGTCCAATTTATTCTTCCTCTCACCTCCCCGATAAAACTGTTTGAGTGAAATGAACATGTTCATTTTCTGCAAAATGGACAGTAGCTCTGAACACATGTATAATTAGGCTAATTAGTCTCATTCATTAATTACATTAAGAGGCTACTGCTGCGTTTTTGAGGTTGTTTTGTTTTTTAAATTTTGACATTTTAAAACATCATCTGGTCTGCATCGTTGTTACTCTCTGCTTTTACATCACCACAGAGTAACTTGTGGTAAATTTCATAATGAACATAAATGTTCTACTAAATTTGATTAGCAGATTAACATAAAGGATCATACCTGCTTTAATATCCCATACAGACTCCAATGTGTTTTCATCCTAAAATTCAAGAATTATTTTAATACTTGCCAATATGGAAAACATGGGGAGGACAGAAGGAAGAAAAAATTCTACTTTCCCCTCTAGTGTAAGGTGACTGTCTACTAAAACATTTCTCATTATGTTATTTCAAATGGAAGAGGAATCCTGTGCATTTCAGAGCTTTATTTTGCGTGTCCCTTTTATCTCATTCTGGTAAGTACAAAGATACCTTCTGATGAAATGTAATACCTCTGGGATAGAACCTGGAAAAAAGCAGATCAATGCCTGGCAACGCAATGTGTGTATTTTTAAGAAAACAGATGGAAGAAGTGAATCTTCCACTGATAGGGCAGCATAGAGCATCTGTTAGAATTACTCGTGTCACAAAATGGAAGCTGATTCACTTGTGTTATGCCTGCTGAAGGACCTGTCTCCTTTATGCTCTGGTTTCCTTGCTTTTTTCACATGCCCTGTCTTCTCCTGACAGGCAGTACTCTTTTGCAGGTAGCAGATGGTAACCTCCACATCTTTTACAGCAGCTGTAAAGTCTCCGTGCATGTGGCAAGGGCTGTATGATGTGTCTTATGTCAGCTGTATACTACAAAATGGAGAAAATATGTGTCAGTGAGATGCCTGTAGATGTGGAGGCAGAGTCCATGGGCATGGGCCATAAGGACTGCCTTTACAAGTCTGTCAAAGACAGATGTGGTCTTTCTAAGTGGGATGAGACAGGTTTAAACTATTGCTGTGTAACTGAACTTGACGTGAATATGCAGCTGTCTTTATAAAAAGAAAGACTCTCGGGATACCTCTTCCTCTGCAATAATGTGCTGAAAGAATCAGGTGGGGTTTTGGCACCAAGTAGTGTATTTCCATGTCTACATTTCTGCACTCTTAGCTGTGAATATTGCTCCCTTTATGTAGGTATGGTTTTATTCAGAGCATGCTGTCTAAAAGGTGATCGCCCATTTTTCAGATGAACATGCCTCTTGTGTGGTTTAGGAAGGATGAAACAGCAGCATTTATAAAATCTTACCTTTATTTTTTATGAAAACTTCAATATTTTTCAGACTTATTTTATCTCCTATGTGAAAGTAATCTATTTTTGTGTGCACATGCATGTACATGTACACATTTGAATCCACTTTGTCTGGGCTAATGGAGGTTAAGAACACTTTCATTAGGGAGTTTAAAACCACTTTTATTGTGAATGATCGACTTAGGGCAGAGAGTGGACATAAAAATGGATTAACTGTCAGAAGGCAATTCAGAAAAGAATCTGTTGTCACTTTTCATATTTTTGTAAGAATTAAGAAATGTAAGCGGTTCCACATTTGCATCTTCCAAATCAGATTTTAAAATTCAAAGTTCTCATTTTTAATAAGCATGCACAGCCAGGTCTTGAAGACTTCATAAACAGTTGTAGTTTATTCTCATATACTGTTAAAATTACAGGGAAAAGGGAGAAGGCAGCAAGTGAATTTGTGAATTCATGAATCTTCCATGAAGAGGAAAATTCCTCTTTTCTGTGAAATTTTAGGTATGTATATAATAAGATCCACAGTGGCTCAGAAGTTTGACTGCTATGTAAGACTGAAAGACTGATTCTAGAAGACTGCAAATATCTTGAGATATTTAAATGTGTAAATTTTACATGTTTTGAGCTGGCCACCCAAGGACCTGTGTCCTCTGTTGTTTGGAGTTTTTTAAATTTTGTTCTTTTTTTTTAAATCACATTTTTAGCTGCATTCCATCAAACAAATTCTGAGCTAACATTTAACAAAAATGCTTTTTTCACTTTATCTCTCAAAAATTTGTATATCCCTTCTAGTAGTAAGACACTGCTTTGTAAATTAGAAACTTACTAAAAGGTTCTCATTTTCCTTAGTCACAGGAGCCTTCTTAGAGCATCAATGTCTTGAGTATGAGCTAGATCCATAGACTCATTACTGCAACTAAGGCAGAGTTAGTTGTGTTGATCCATGTTGCATTATGATCAGATGCGACAGTAGTCATGAGCCAGTCAGTGAGATCAATGCTACTGTATAATCCATTTTCAGGGGGATTTTATGTTCATTTCTCTAATTTCTTTGGTACCTCTTAGATAGCAGGACCTATCAGAGAGCAGCAGGCTCAGCTCTGCTTTTGCTTAATGCAGATGTGTTTGTGTAGCTGCCTGGATGTCAGAGGTGCTTCTGGTGGGTCTCTTGTTTGTTTATGCAGGTTTTGTTTCTTTACATTTTAAAATTACCTTTATCATAGGTAGCTGATAGGCACAGCATTAAGAGGAGGAAAAATGTAATCTTCAAATTTAAATATTAATCCCTAAGGCTGTGGCTATGCCTTAATTTTGGTAGGAAGGGAATCTATTCCTCCGTGCCAGGGATTCTGACAGAAACCCTCTGCTGACCTTGCTGCAGCTGCAGAAGAAAAACTGCCTCTGCTCTGTGTAGCGAGCTCATAACACAATACAGCGTCAGGCTAAGTGGTGCCTCCAGTCATTTTCTTCTCCTGTCTGGGTATGTTTCATCTAGTCCCCCTTCTCTTCTTTTTCTCTTGCATACCTCTCAGAAGCACAAAAAGGCATGCCACCATTTCAGTCCATCAAGGGGATCACCCCAGAAATGCCCAGTGGCTGACAGAGCATTACTGTTGTATTGTAGTGCTCTTCAGCCCCCGAGAAGAGGCCAGTGCTTTGGGACATGTTGCTCTTACATGGTGAATTGAGACACAGGACATCAGTTTAAAGGGAAGGCATTCGGTTTAATTTATATAGTGCTCATGTAAAAAAAGTTAAAGCCTAAGCAGATCTCTGCAATTTCTAAACGTGCTGTTATCAAACTGAAAGTGTCAGATGGTTTGGCTTGTTCTATGTGTAGTTAATAAGCTATCAACACTGCCAGCAGGGTAAGAAAATGGTTTGGACTGGCACTTTGCTGTACTTTTGTGTAGACTGCCTTTTAGATGAAGTAGCAATAGGAAAACCAGAAATGAATGTCAGTACTAGCAACAGCTTACAGACAGGTTTTTCCTCACAAACTTCTTTTAATGTCTTCTCTTAGACAGATAACAATTAATTCAGTGACAGTTTGCAGCAAACACTTTTTCAAATGTAGGAGGAGCAACTTCTCAATAGCACAGTTTGTATGGCTGCAAAATTGATGAATCATATTTAAGCCATGTTTTGTTCTCTTATCCTCAGCATCCTCTGAATGTTCTTTGCATTCTCACATTTCCAGATGTTATAGACTAGGCTGACTTTCACCCAGCAGAAGGCATGTAGACCAATATACATTATGTAGAGGTGTAAACTATGTCCTAAATGGAATTTAGTTGCTGTAAATTTCTCATGCTGTTATTTTGCCTGTTCTTTTTTTTTTTTTTTGGCAGATTATGCCCTATTTATTTCTGCTAGACTTTAATTCATTCCTGTATTGAGAAAAAAATTCCAACACCCCCAAAGCTTTCATGCTCTATAAAAATGAGCAGTGGATTTGCCTAGCAAAATCATGTGTAGTAGAGTCTGCTTTGCCAATCAATATTGTTGTATCGCTGCTTGCATAATGCTGATCAAATATTTGGACTCTGCATTGTGGAGGTCTTAGCAAGCTGCGGACTGTGCCCTAGCACTCTTTACCTGCTATGGCTGTTTTTCACTGCTGTGAAATACTCCAGTGTTTTTCAAAGTTGATGTCTACCACATATAAGTCAGCTGGATCACTAGCCAAGACTAAACATTCTTCATGAGGAGCGAGCATGAGCTCAGCCTCCCAGCTGGCAGCTTAAACCACTGCTGCAGGAAACACATTTCTGTGCTGAAATGGAGTAGGTGAGGACAAGCAGTCTGGTGACATAGTTTCAGAAACCATGGGATGGTTTTAACTTCTGGTCACCTGTGCCTGGGTTGCGTCTGCTACGTGGTAAGGTGGGCATGTACCAAGCGGAGCAGTGGGATGGTAGAGATCATTGTTTCTGCTGAATTTAGAAGCTGCATGGATGAAGCAAACATGTTAGTGTGTGTAGTTGAGCTAAGATGGATCATGATCTACAAACATGCTAGGATGCTAGCTGGATGAATACCTGGTCTATGTTCTCTTTCTGTCTTTTTCCACTCCATATATTGTCATATTGTACGCAGGCAACTCATCTGCATTAAAGTACAGCAACATAATTTAAAGCCGCAATTCTGTCCACCCAGAAGAAGCAGCTTCTTTTAAAAGCCTCATAAAAATTGCTTTGGAGACATGAGAGAGGTATGGAAGTTTGAATAAATATGTCATTTTATGGTGTAGACTCTTTCAAATACAAACCCTGTATTTATTCATGATAATAGAGCATGATAGGTCAGAAGCTGGAAACTGGTAGCATTCCAGATGACAAAGCCAGTGCTGAGCACCTTTATGGGGAAGAAACCTGAGAACTCCAAAGTTTTAGTGGTTTTGGATTAGTTTTGCCACTCTCTCAGAATTTCCTTATCACCGCACAGCTGAATGAGCTGCTTACATTAAAGAAACAGGCAGCTACCAAATTTTTTTTGGCACTCTGAGAAATACAGCACAGATGTCTTCTTTCTCTATGGCAGTGCAGTGTCGGGCAGGGCTCCCACTACTGCTGCGTGGTGAACTTGTAAGAAATGTGGTTCTGAATCCAGATCCCTTTGCACAGAAGTTAAAACTTGAGGGCATTTTATTGTCCACAGGTTCACTATAGAGACTGATCGAATCATAGTACTGTTGTCATCAGAAGTAGAGATATCATATAAGAGTAGATTCTCTGCTCCTTTTCTGTGCTGCAAGAAAGCAGAGATTGGCATGTCTTCCAGCCAGCACAGCCACCTTTTTAATACCAACTTCTTTTTCTCATACTGGTGTCCTGCTGGGGACAGAGAGTGTTGAAGAAAGTACATAGTGTTCTGACTGTCTTCAGCTCGCTGTCAGCTTTTGAGCTTCTGCCAGCTTCTCTTTGTCAGCTCCCAAGGCCACTCTAAACTTCAGAGGTGCTGGGGTTGTGACCAGCTTTCTGGCTGAACTTAAACTTTGCAGAGGGCCAGCCTCCTGAAGTGTGTGTTTGGTAAACAGGCGAGACTTCAATAATAAGTTTAAATGCATGAAATTAATTCTGTTATCATGGATACATTGCAGTATCTCAGCCCACTTCTGTCACTGGCAGGCATAACATTGATTTCAATTTTTGTTGGCTGTAGGGTAGTACCTTCCTCATCTGTCATGGTGAGTGCCTCTAGAGAGGGACTTCCCTTAGAGAGGTACAGGACAGGGCAGCACTACACCAGTGCTTCTTCAGCAGTTCCTTCCCTGCCCTCACCCTGCTTTAATTTGCTTAGCAGAGGACAGCCTCCAGTGTAATGCAGCAGCATTGCAGCAGAGGCTCTGCAGTAACTCCTGTCAGTGCAGAAGCCTGCGGCATGCTTTCTTACTGTGCGCTAGTGCTGAATGTGAATGACTTCCCCTGTATTGCTGGAGTTGCAGAAATTCTGCAGTACAGTCCTTGGTAGTAGTTAGAAAGCAAAAGCTAGATCAGATTGAAGAATGGATTGTTCCAGCCACCTTCTTCCCTTCCCTTCGACAACTCTAGATGAAGATGAAAAAAAAAAAGGGATTGAATCTAAGTAAAAAGAGTTAGAACATGGGCAGGTTCCCAATGCATATTTCTTACCATGTAACAATGCTGGAGGTTGGGATCCTGGCCTTTATGTATCCTTCTTGAGGAAAAATCATTCCGCTGAGATGTTTTGCTTTTGCTCCACACTGGCATTACTGGAGAGCCTATCCCACAAAGAGTTTCATTCATGGCTGACAGGCTTTAGCAATGGCTTGTCTTTCACACTGACAGTTCCTGTGTCTTACGTATGTCACATCTATAGCCAATTTCCCTGGCTTTCTGACCTGCCTTCAGGCTGTTAGTGGAACTCATAAACAGGGCTGTGGGCCCTACTACTAGCAGCTGTGAGGACTAGCAAGGCCAAGCTATTGTATATATATAAAGGGTATTTAGAAGATGCTTTGTGAGAGAAGAAGGCAAGCCTTTTAGAGTCCAGTCATAGCCTTCCCTGCTTGAGTTTCCAAAATTCAGTTTACTTCCTGGTCTTTGAATAGTGCACTTTATTGTTCACACTCTGAATCCAACAGCAGAGTCAAGGGAACTTTAAAGAATGAATAAAGCTAGCCAGCCTGTGGCTAGTTTGGTGTTGTGGTGGAACAGGCAAAGCAAACAAAGATCTCTAGCAGGAAGAAAGTGATTTCAGTGTCATCAGGGGACAGAGTATATTATTCCCTGATTAAATATATCTACTGAGTGACAGAAGGGAAAAAGAAAAGATAATCTAAGGCTTGTCTGGCAGATGCTTACCTAAAATACAGCACAAACGTTTCTGTTAGATACGCAAGCAGTACCAGATGCAATTAATGCTAACCATTTTCCCATGTGCTTTGGAAGTGCATTTCTTCGTTTTGCCAAGGAGAAAGCAGAGCTTCGATGGAATGATCAAAGTCTCAATGAAAACAAGAGATAAAAAATAAGTTCTCTGGAGATTCTTAGATCTCTAGATTTTTTTACTTTTGTCTTTTACACTGTCTTCATGACCCGTTACAGCTTCTGTGATAGCAGTGGTGTCACTGTGCTCCTCAGTTCTCTAAGGGAAGGATCTTCTGCTGCTGAGCTCCAGCTGGCATGGTGGCCTGCCATTGTGGCTGTAGAGCTGAAGAAGAAAAATATACTATTGAAATGTAAATGGACATTGCTGTAACTTAAATTTAGGTCCTGTTTTTATTTTACCACTGAAGTGGCTTTTTTGTATTCTCATGTATTCTGTTTACAGTCTATATTTTTCTCAAGTTGTTTATGTATTTAAAAGAAAAATAGGATAAAATTAAAATAATTTTAAATGCAGCATTGAGTGCAATAAGCTTTCCTTGTGAAATCTGTTGGGTTTAATGGAAGTGGGGGGATTTGCTCAATCTCACTAACAAATAACTCCAGTGTGAATATAAGGCTTATCACACACTTCTGTCTTCTTGTAAGATTTATCACATTTGTTGAATATCCTGAATATCCTTTCCGAAACTAATGATACTAGATCATTTGGCTTGTAAATGAGGACTACCCTCATCTAGAGGGTTATTTTGGAAAAATTGAGGAAGATCACTCTAAGTCAACTGAAATCCTTTTCAGTACTTGATAAGGTGCTATGAATCAGCACTGATCTTTTCTACAGCCTCTTAATGTTTCTGGGATAAGATCTCCATTTTAATTTGGAAAAGTCCTTCTTTTATTCTATATTTTGATGCCAATTGAAAAAGAAGAATTCTAAAATGCAGCTAATTTACATATGCTTTTGTGGTAGGTTTTTCTTATAGTTTCTATTCTAATTTATCTGAATAAGCAGAAGAGCTGCTCTTTTGCTGACTGTTATTGCTGAGAATGTGTTTTGTCACAATATGTTTTATAATGTACAGAGAACTAGGGTCATGGTCACAAATCTAAATTGCAGATGTCACTTGTTTTCCCTGGTAGCAAATTCTGATACCATAAATGCCAAACAATGCAGGATCAGCCAGACACAAAAATTAGCCTGGAAGTGGCAGTTTTTTTCTTACTCTAGTGTGTGGAGTGACAGAATTAAAAAAACAATTTTGGTTAGAGACTGTGGGTTTTTTTAAATAAAAAGGTTCCTTTTCAAATGTTTTCTCCTGAAAAGCCTGCAATGTTGGCAAATCTTCACCACATATACACAGACTTCTTCCCATTAAAATACTTTCTTTTGCAAGTCAGCTATACCTCCCTTGTGTTTGAAAAGCTCACAAAGCATCTCAACATTTTAGAGCCTTTTTGAAAATCCTTAACAAATCTGAAGATAATTCTGTCTCTGCGCTTTCTTATTGTAACAGAAAAAACTCAAAATGGCAAAAACAGCATGGAAGAACTATAGAAACCTGTGGAAGAAATACTGACCAATCAGGAAAGATAAATCAATGGAGTGACTTGAATTCAATGAGCTTGATGGAGAGCATTATTTTTCTCCGTTACGAATTTGTAAGCTTCATTCATTACTCTTTCCCATAGCTTTCATATTAATAAAAATTTTATTTCTACCACCCTGTCCACTGTGTGACAATTTGACACAAAATTTGATGGGACTATGGTGTCAACAGCCTTCCTTTGAAGAAAAGAAAATATGTTCCGTGGATACGTATTGGAGTTAGGAATGCATGCAATAAGGAGACTCCTACTTTTCAGCCTTACTGTGGTATGACCACTTTGCGAACAGGGCACTCAGTTTGCATCATAAGGAAAAGCAGTGTATTGTCTTGGTAATCTATTTAAAGCCATTTTTCTCCTCCTGTATAGAAACAAAGCTGCTATCTATACATGCTGCCAAACCAGTATGTCATTAAATTCATGAAGCTGCAAACTCAGGTGACTACTAGTATATTTTAATGCTGATCTTACTGCATTTTCAAGTTTGAGTAGTGCAATATTCTGCAGGGTTTTCTGACAGCAGTTGTTTGACCTGTGAATTGTTCAGAACTCTGGTACTATGCAGCATCCTGGAATAGCTGTCTAATGCATGTTTGATTTGTATTACTATCTTGTGAGTAGTGAGAGATGACAGCATTAGGGTCACATCGCCAGAGGACTGCAGTATGAGATATTGTGTAAGTGATCATCAGTGTATTCTGTAAAAGGTAACTGGGATTTTCAAGATATTCATAGTGACTGCACAAGCATTCTTTTGTCCTTTGATGTGCTACGTCATAACACAGTAATACACCCAAGAATTAAAAAAAAAAAGAGTTATTTGCACAAATATATGAAAAATGGAACAAGTGGCCTACAAATTTTGTTGTTTCACATGAAATCCATCTACCAAACCTCATTCCTGTTACTATGGCATATGTTCCAGCTCCTGTGAACATTTACCAAAACCTGTGGTTTCAATATTAACTGCTGGGGGGAAAGAAATGTTTCAGATGGAAACATGCCAAATTATTTGTTCCAACTGAAACCATTCTGTCCAGCAGATGTCAAATTAAAATTCTGCCTGGGTGGAAAAAGGATTCTAAAACTGGGATTTGCTCTCAAGAACTGTATAGCACTGGTTTTCAGTCAAATAAGGTATGAAGATTCCAACAGTAAAACATGACATTATGCGGGGTAGAAGAAGTAGAAGTAGTAGAAGTCTGTATATTCTTGTTTCATAAAAATGTTTTCAGGATATCTCCTCCTTCCTTAAAAAGCCTAATTTTAAATCTGTTGTAAAGCAAGAACCAAAATGTTGAAACCTTGAAATGACGTAGCTAAGGGAGACTATTAGTTTCTGGGTAGCTGTAGCTGTTAGCAGACGATGTTCCTGAGAGCTTCTGGAATCCTTGGCATGAGAGCAGATCCTGAGCTGAGGGAAGCTGGCACAGCTTCATGACCTATGATAATCAAATCTGACAATTTTAGATATTGATAGGGTGGTAGCCTTAGTGAAATGCTTTAACAGTTGTTTTGGAGGATGACTATAAACAGACTGAAAAATGTGTCTAAATTTAGTCAATACTACTACAATGGCACAGACATGGTCCCTATTGCAAATGCCTTTCTTAGGTCCCACCTGACCTCTTTTGATTATGGCCTTGAAAAGGTGGTGTAATACCCTCTTTTGAGCAGATCATCCCCTTCTGCTCCAAGGGGCAAGAACTGTTGAGGGTTTAACTTTTTTAATCCTTAAATTTGAATTCCTAATTTGAGTTCTCTCTCTGACTGCCTGAGTGACTGTTGTTTTCAAGGAAAAAAAAGGCAAAAACAAAAACAAATGGTATTTCAATTTTTAAGTGGGATTTTTCATTCAGCTGGTTTTTCCTGAGGTCTCTCAGTGTTTCTCCGAACCAGAGGTTTGTCTGGACAATGGAGGTGAACACAGTTCCTTGGGGGCCTGTGATGTGACTGTCCTGAGAGAAGAGACTCCTGGCCCCAGAAGGGCTGAAGACTGAGCAGCTCATCTCTCTCTCTCCTTTGACTCACCCCTGTTTCTAACAGTACTTGACACAGAGCTTTACAAATTAATTTTCTGCTTAGTACACAGTTTTTTTAGCCACCTTAAATGAATGACTCTTGATGGTAATTGTGAGCCTAATATTGACAAGGTGACCAAAAACTGAAAGCAAGTTCAGAAGAGAGGGATGACCTGCCTTTCTGCCTTCTCAGTAACCACTCCAGCAAACTGTAGGGTTGTGCTTGTAAGAGTGTCATATATTTGTCAGCAAATAGTGATGAATATGAAAGAAAGGAGCAATTGCTATGGTTTATAGATGTGAATTAGGTTGTTCAGGTCATCTGTGGGGATGAAAAGCCATGTCTTTGCAAATCCTCATCAACTGTGAAAGTACTTCAAAATGATGAAATGTAGAGCTACAGCCAAAATGGGCTGGGAGATTAATTACTTTTGAGAACTTTGTATCCTTAGTGTTGAACTACAGATATTAAAAATCTATTTTAAATATTTAAGTGCTAGCATATTAGCATACTGTTATTTTCAATGATCTGAAATCTTCATAGTAGGAAGGTACTGTGCCAATTTAGCTGTATTATCTGTAGTAGTATATCCATTTGCAGAAGATTCATTCATGAAACTAGAAATGAATAAAAACTTTTAGAACACTGAAACTATCCCTTGTCCACTACTCCTAGCAGTATTGTGTTTGATTCTTTTGTGGCACTTCACAGATCTCTGTAAGGCACAAGTTTAGTAATACAGACCACACAAATTAATTTGTATTCAGATTATTGATAAGAGGGAGTCTGTATGGTTTTGCACATCTCTTTTGTACAGGAAAGAAGGGATAAATACTGTTCCTTGGTTTTTTCATAGTATTGTTGTTTCAATAAAGTACCATTTTGGCTACTAATTTGTGAGATGCTGACAGAAAACAAACAGAGCTGATAGCTATTTCCTATTGCAGAGATAATTACAGTCTGCATTAGTAAGTGCTTGGCCGTGATGCACTTGCAGCTTTATTGTAGTGAACTGGACTGAATTTAAAATTATTCAGATGTCTGGATTTTACTAATTGTGTGTGAGTGACTGTGGGTGTTCCTCCTCTTTATACTAAAAACATACTATGAGAGACTTATCACAGTGGTTAAAACCAAGAGGGGAAAAGTTCAATTTTTCTTTTCTTTCTTCTTGTTTATTGCTGGAGTCACTTCACTGAAATCAGTAGTTAATAATTCATATGTCTGATTAATTTCTTATGACAAGTACCATCCCAGTGAAAGATTAGAACATTCACTGGATGCACCTGATTTAGTTGAGAGATTATACCACTAAAAGACTTTGTGACTGACAATTCAATTGATAAAATCCATTTTGAATGGTGCTTTATAGCAGTTACTGTTCAAGTCTGTTCTTGTCAATATTACTGACTGTAAAGGGAAACATAGTTCAATGTATTACATTGTATCAGGGAAACAAAACAGTAGCACAATATAATTTTGCAATTAGTTTTCAAAGTGAATATTTTATAAAAAACCCAGAGTATTTGCTAAAGTCATACTACCAGAGTTCCCTTTCTTTCTTTCTTTCTAGATAAGTGAGTTGGGTATTTTATATATCATTTACATAGCACTCAAGCTCTTTCATGGTGTGAATATAAGGGTTTTTTAATCTATCTCTCTGTCTGTCTTTCTGTCTATCAAGTTTATATATAAACTTTTGATTTTTCCTACTTCAGGTTGAGTCAGTGTCTGAGAGTTCTCAGGCATGGGTGCCTCTTGCCTTCTGGATTGCTAGAGCCAGGCCTTGGGAGCTTCTTATTGCTCTGTGCTTAGGTGTGGTTTCTACCCTTGGTCAAAGATTGGGTCCCTGAGGCTTATGCAGTAATGTATTATTTCTGAGTGTTTAATTTCAGAGTGTGTTTGAAATAAGATTTTCATAAGGAATAAAAAGTCTGATGGTTGTACTAGCTTAACAGAAAAAAACATAGCATTTCTACAAGGAAATATTGTAGCTAGATTTTTCAGTTGTTGCTGAATCTGTTTATTCTTCTTTAATTGCAGAAAGTGAGTGAAAAAGTAGGAGGTGCAGAAGGAACCAAGCTAGATGATGATTTCAAAGAAATGGAAAGGGTAAGTCTAAATACATATATATTCATTATTACCAAGCACTTTTTTCTTTCTAGGATAGGAATTTCAAAGGTTTTGTCCCTGAATCACTCAGAGAATTTTGAAATACTTAGCTTTTATTCATGAGGCCTGAGTTTCCCATTTTCTTTTTGTTTTCTATCCAAGGCATATCTAACATGTTGGACTCTATAATGCCTATATTTCATTCAGAGATTGGGGCTGAAGTCAGCTACAAATTAGCTGCATTTAAATCATTGCAGAGGATCTCTGAAAACTGAGTCTGTCTACAAGATGGACATTCCAGTGGCGAAGGGTGCAGGTCGTTCTCAGCTCCTTGAATATCAAGGCCCTGGCACTGACCGTGGCACTGGGATATCTATTCACAGGGTCAGAGATCCCATTAGGCAGCCTCCACTGGCAAAGTGCTTCAGGTAGATGGGGCTAACCCTCCAACAGGCTGCTTGGTGAGGCTGGCAGTGATAGCACTGAGTATCTCAGTGGAGGGGGGAAAAAAAGAAAAAAGCACCGCACCTGTGTGTGACAGTGATAGTATTTCACCTGAAAGGATCAACAGGGGCAAGGTTTTTTCAGGCTTCAACTTTGAAAGGTACTATCAAATCTAGTAATAAAAGCTCGTGCTATGAGATCCGTAAGGTATGTGTCTGATATATAACTCTGATTAAGAGAAAAAGAAGCTGTTTTTCTGTACATTTGTATAATGAGGTGGGGAAAAAAACTTGGATGGAAAATAAAGAGCATATCCTTTGTACTTCTTACAAAGGAAGTATAGAGTTGGTTTCTCCCCTTCCTCTCAGGTTCTGTTTGAATGGGTTGCAAGTATAGGCATTCCTACTGGAAGATGTTAACATTAAGATTCAGAAAACTAGTGTAAAGTTTAGCTTGGAAAACAGGGTGTTGCAACAGCCAGGTGTGAGTCCCACATCATGCTTGGTGTGGGTTGGCAGCCCAAGAGATTGGAGCACTGAGAGAGAGCTCAGAAAGAAATGGCATAAACTTATCAGTTGCCTCCACACTCTCTACCTGGCCCTGCTTTTCTGCAGGCAGTGGACACAATCCTTCTGCACATCCCTGGCCTTCTGTTCACTCGCCCCCACTATCCTCTGCAGTGTCCTAGCCATTTCTGGGGTTCCTGCCAGGTAGTGCAGCTACTTATTCACCCAAGTCTGGCAGACCTCTCCTGCTTCTCTGTGTAAAGGGTAGAGCAAGACCTGGCAGATGGCAGTGACAACAGGAAACAGGAAAGTTATCATGACAGCCTGATGCAACCAACCTATCTCAGGTGTTCTTTTTTAAAATAGGAACTTGCCATTATGGTAAGGGAGTTCGCTCTGTGGGACACAAACTACCCTGTAGAGAAATGCAATGTGTCCTCATGAATACAGAGTACAGGACATTATGGAGGCCCCCGATCCGCCAAAGCAGTATTTTTTCTTTGAGACCTGATTCTGAGAGTGAGAATAGTTGCATACTTTGCAACATTCAGTCTTAGGAAGTTGATAGGAGCTGCTTCCTAAGAAATGAAGACTTCTTAATACAGAAGAAAGTAGAAGAAAATAATGCTATTCAGTTCTAAGTATTTTAAAATCCTAAATATAGGAATCAGCCAGGGGGAATTAAATGGTCAGTGCACTTATGCTGGTAGGTTTCTTGAAACTGGAAACTCTGATATTTAGTCTTCCTTACCCAATGTTACCAGACCTTGCTCTGGAAGAGATAAATAGCTGATTTTATTGTTAGTGGTTGGTTTTTGAGTGACTTCTGCTTTGCTCTCATTTTGCCAGTTATTAGGGTATCGAAGATATCAAAAAGTTGTCAGTGACTGTTCTACCAACAAGTTTTCCATATTGTGGATGGTTCCCAGGGTGATATAAGGAATTAGCACTGTACAGTGATCAAATGTATGAATAACACACTACAATGTATCAAATTCCTAACACATCCTGAGGTACTCTCTACTTGACCTTACCTGAGAATGGATCTGCTATAAACTGAAATGGTGAACTCAAGCTTGAGTAGTTTTCCAGGTATTATCACCATTATCACCAGGGCTGTTTTGAAGTACATAAAAATAAAATTATAAGAAAAGTTAAAAGAATTTATAAGAACAAAATGGGAGAAAAACGTCTTCCTCTTGTCTATCTAACCTTCATGTTTCTTTTTGTTTAACCCTCTGTCCTATAGAAAGTGGATGTTACCAGCAGGGCAGTTGTGGAAATAATGGCAAAGACAATAGAGTATCTTCAGCCAAATCCAGGTAACCTAATTTTACAATTTTCCAGCACTTTTTGAAAACACTTTTTCTTACTAGTATAAAGTCTGACAGATCTCATCCCCACTGGTGAAATTAAGGTTGACACAAAATTGGTGAAGTTACCATGAAGTAAACAACAGAGATGAGTACAGGCCTCTGTGTTAGGCTGTCAAGGTGAATGAAGACCGGGGTTTTGGAAAGCTCATTTTCCTTTTGAGTCTTCTTACTTTGGGTGAGTGGACAGCACATGGCCACCAGCCAGGTGCATTATTTGCTGCTGGGAGCCTGGGTGTCGGTGCCGTGGGCGTTGGGCACTCTGCTGAAGCTGGCAGTGGCTCTGGACTGCCCAGGGCATCCGTCCGGCCAGCGCCCATCCCAGGGCTCCAGCCAGGAGCGGGAGCCACGGGGCAGCCCCCAGGCGTGGGGCAGTCAGCCCGCACGTGGGGATCAGGAGAGGCACGGGAGGAGGGTCTGCAGGAGACAGCTCTTTCTTTTACCTCCCCAGCTATTTGCCATGTGAAGGAAAAGGACCAGACAGTCCTTGCAGACCATGAAATAAAAGGCAAAGTTCCAAAGCAGCTTGCTCATGGCCCAAGAAGAGATACCACTTTTCCTTTTCCTCTAGTCCTCTGGCGATTTCCCATCCTTATTACAGAAAAGGGATGGTGGAAAAGAGCTTTTGATGTCATACTGGAGAAAAGGACAGAAGATCAGGTGTTATCAGACATTATCTTGTTTCAAAACAGAAACCCATGAGTCTTTTCCATGGGGAGATGAAACAACAGGTTTGATTGGGCTGGTGGAGAATTCCACGTTCCTCTTTTGCCAAAGGTTTCTTGCAGGGAGGGGTGATCTGGACCTTAATAAACAAGTAAACCATTACATTGAATAATATGGAGATTTCTGTAGTCATCTAGAAATACAAGTGTTTCGCAACTAGTGTAAGTCAATGCCAGCTAATAAGGTCAATGGAGTTAGCTTGCAATAAATGACAAAATCACGGAATATGTGGAGTTGGAAGGGACTGTCAAGGATTATTGAGTCCTGGCCCTGCACAGCAGCATCCCCAAGAGTCACACCATGTGTCTGAGAGTCTGGTACACTTTTCAAACTCTGTCAGGCTGGTGCTGTGAACACTTCCCTGAAGATAAAATTAGGCCCTCTATCTACCATAAGTATCTTAGAGTTTCATGGAACTACAGACAAAATTCACTCATTCACACTGAGAAATTTTATTCTTAATAGCTGGAAATAAATTTGAACTGCTGTGAAGTATTTCAACTCCAGTGTGCTATGCTGAACGACTATTGCTGGTTCAGATTAATTACGGGTCTTTTTATGTTAGACCACAGAAAAAAAGATAATACTTTGATTATGCTGACAGTGGATTGAAAAAATAAAAAGGAGGAGTAGGATTTACAAGTTCAAGACTGCTAGAGAGCAAATAATGGTGACTAGAAGAGTCCTATGTCAGAGATAAAATTCTGTGTGATTTGAGTCTACAGCTTCATTGCTCATCATAAGAAAGTACTCTGCAGGAAAAGCAACAGGATTGGCAAACATTATGGGGATAGTGATAAAATTGTTAACTGCTGTCAAGCTACTGTTAAGCAACACTGTGTAGACTGAGTATTAGGCTTTGGCTGTTCAGTGCTTCTCTGACTGCCTTCCTGACACAGCTGAGTGGTTATGATTGCTGTGAATCATGAAACAGGCTCACAGCAAAAGCAGAGAGCAAAATGTCTGCAAGCAAATAAGGGTGTGATTTCAGACACTTCAGGCAGATTTAAATTTGCAGTGCTGCGTGAAAGAACAGTTTCCATAGTCTAGCTACATATCCCTTCATCTGCTTGTGGCATGTGCAAGTAGAATCAAAAAATTAAAATTGTAATAGGCAGGAGGAAGATTTACTTTCATGCCTATGTAGTGAGATCATGTTACTCATTCTGCTACTAAGAGGAAAGGGGGACTAAATCTTTTCAGTACTCATTTGATCTTAGATTGTTTTATGTCAGTTGCAAAAGGGCTCCCTATAGTGAAAACAATTGTAGTTTAGTTTTTCAAGAAAATAAATTTTTTTCCCTTTTAAAGTTCTTCCTTCAGCTGTATCACCTTTTACGTGGGTCACGGAAAATGCCAGTTTTCAGTATTTTCCATTTTCTTTCTCACTTTCATAAAAATTAGGAATATTACATTGGGAAAAGGGAGGGAATTTAATGAAAAAACCAAACCAAAACAAGCCAAAAACAGGAAGAAAACGATTGAACAGCAGTATTTTAAAGAAGATTAAAAGTTTACCTGGGTTTGGTAGGAAGAAGAGGAGTTGGGATGTAGCACACATTCCTTGATAAATAAGATGTGCCTGGAAAACACTTGGATAACAGTACTCTGACACTACAGATCACCTGGGTCTGTGGTGATTTTAAGTATCAATAAAAGAAGTATGCCTCATTGTATAACTTTTGCTTCATACTCTTACCTTGCTGCCCAAAATATAGCTACTTAATTTTTTTATACTCCCCCCTATATTCTTTAATCTCTGAAAATACTCCCATTTGTTCCTGATCTAATTCAGCTTGCTGTCTCCATTCCCCTGACTAATCTTGATCGTGCCTTAGTTTCTTTTGTGCTTCTGTATTTTCTCAATCCCATCATTTCAATGACATTTAACTTTGTTGAAGTGTACTGTCTTATACTGAACATAAGTTCTTATACTGAACTTATACTCTGCTGGCTGTACTTTTGTAGTGGATAGAAACAGAAGGCATCAAGAAATTAAGATGAAAAGCATAATCTGATGGCACTCTACTAACAAAAACATAATTACTGAATGTTAAAAATACGTTGCCCTTTCATAGCTGCTTCTCAGGCACAATAAGTACCGTGAGACTTGCCTTATTTTCCTTTGTCTGTTTCCATCTCTGTATCTGTGAGAATAGATACATAAGATGCAAAGTGAAACATAGTCAACAACAAGAATTCTCTCTTGGTATGCACTTTTAACAATAAATATATGAAAAACATTTGTTGGCTCCAATGTGCTAATATTTTGTTTTGCTGCAATAATGCATGCAAGGTTGAGTTTTGACCAATGAAATCAGCCCACAACAGTGTAACTACTAATGTTTTGTAAACAGAAATAGTAACTTTTAAGAGCACTTTATAAAGTCAAGCGTTTGCAAGGCGGAAGGTAGAGGTGTTCATATTCTGCCCTCCTGTAGCAGAAGCAATGCTGTAGTTAAGAAACATGCTCTGCGTCCACATGCTGGCAATAGGATTTAGCTGGCAAAATTTGAAGCCAAATGACATTAATTAATTCACTCTCTTCAGGCCATTCACATACTGTTGTTGCAAAAATTCACTAAAGTACATCAGGAAACAAATGAGGTTTTTTATGTTTGCCGTCTTTGTTTTCATCAATTATCCTATTGTGTCCTTTCTTTTGATCTTCAGTTCTGTGTCTGAAATAAAATGCAAGCTAAAGTACAGTCAAAAACCTTACTGAAGTAGGAGTTCCCTAAATCCCCATAAAAAGCAAAAAGGTTGCTGCAAATCATGTTTGGGGATATAGGCTTTCTTTAATACTCTACAACAGAAAAACTTTCAAACATTTAAAAAATTAGGGATACCGCAGTTTAATCTTGAGTGTGCCTAGTCTGGGCTTTTCCTTGAGGGAAAGGCTGGCTAAATCTGGCATCCATCTGGTACATAGGGATTTTAAAATAAAGAAGAATTTGGAGATATGTTAAAAATTTTCTTCTCTGTCGCACGTCAAACATGCTATCTTGGGACTGTTCCTGGGCTTACTTCTGTCCAAGTCATTTCAAGGGAAACTTTTGACTTAAAAGTTCAGGACAGAAACTCCTCTCTAGTCTGCCAGAAAAATAAAAATGGTGATGATCAAAATTTCATTCCTTTGCCCTAGAAAGAATTAATGAAAACCAGGGCTTAGTCCTAAACATACATAGTGTCTTTAAAATACATTTTAATTCACTCAGATAAATGTAAACACAAGAATGCATTTATGTCTATGTAGGCAAACGATTGCATGTCTGTAACCTCTGTCACTTGGCTTCTTCAGCTTCCAGAGCTAAACTCAGCATGATCAACACTATGTCAAAAATTCGAGGCCAGGAAAAGGGACCAGGCTACCCTCAAGCAGAAGCCTTGCTGGCAGATGCGATGCTGAAATTTGGCCGAGAACTTGGTGAAGAATGCAACTTTGGTAACTTGTTTACTTCCTTTTCCATTATAATGCAATGAAAATGGTAGTAAAATTTCATATAGCTTTCACTCTTAAAGGGCTGCACTCTTACAGAGGAAGAACTTCTGCAAGAAGCATTAGAGTTCTGCTTCGTCAGACATTTTCCTTTAAAGTTGGTCTAGGCCTGTTTTAAATATCTTTTGAAGATTTGGCCTAGAGAATTTTTCCTCATAAATGAAAGTCAGATTGTTTCCATTTGGACCTGTATCCAGAAAGGCTTTCGCTCTCTGTCATAAATTGTGGTACTGTGACTGTGCTGAGATGAAATATGTATGTGTACAGAAATAGTGTTATTGTCTATGCATATGTAGAACAAAGCCCCTTTGTCCTCAGAATCCTTAAACTGTTATTGTCTTCATTGCAGGAAAGGAGTAAAAACGAATAAATTTTTAATAGGCTTTGGCCTTTTTTTCTGGCCAAATTCCACATTTTAACGCACTAGTGAACACTCCTGTCTTATCTGTTAACTGTTCCTCCCTCCAAGCCCAAATGAGTTTACAGTTGAGTTACAAATGTTAAACTGACTCTTAAAACTATCTTCAGCTGTAGAGTTCTGGTTATAAAACAGTGGCATTCACAACAGCATATTTTGTCTTTTCATCTTGTTTGTGTGGACTTCTCTGTGGCCATTTTTACATGACAACACACAGGACTCTCAAATGGGACTGTGAAACTCCTATTCTCTATTTGAACCATCATAAAATTGTTTTCCTGACATTTAGAATGGAAAAAGTACTTTCTTACTTGTTTTATGTAATTCACTTGTTAGCTTGACAGATGTAGTTTGATTTGTACTAAATACTACTTTTTTTTTTTTTAATTGGTTGCCTCTCATTTGCTAAATTTCAAACACATTTTTAAAAGGAAAATGAACTAATATAATCTAGTTTCTGCACATTGCTGTAAATTCTGTGATAACTGCACTAGCATGCAGCACAATAGATACAGCAATTATTTTCACATTCTTAACTAATAGCAGCTGTTATAGCTATTTGTCTCTCTTTGTCTAAATCTGGAAGGCTCTCTCATTTCACAGTGCATTGCTGGTGTCCACTGCTAGGGAGACAAAGCTCCTTCTGATTTCTCACATATTTTGGTTTTCAAACCCTTTGTATTCTTTGAAAGTGGATTTTTTTTTATCTCTAAGCTATACCTCAAACCAGGAGGGTATGTTTGAGCTTCTTACTTTTCTTCTTATGCAGAGGAAGTAAAACAGAGTGGTAATTTTTGTGGCCCTCAAGTTAATCTTGGAGGAAATCTCAAAAGGCACCTAATTAGGGTTATTGAAGTTTATGAGCTTCATATACCTACACTTGAGTAGTTTATGTAGCAGACCTCTCAAATGCAGTAGTACTATGAAATCTATAGTCTAATCAAAAAAAACTTTAATCAAAAAAATTTTTTTGAAATTGTTAAGAATTTTTACATTTCATCCTGTCACCACTCTCACTGATAGATATGAGGAAACCTAGACTTGCATTAAAACTATTTTTTAATGCAGTATGGTGATGGAACCATTAAGTAAATACAGTTAATTCTATTCTAGCATGTTTGTTTCAACAGAGTGAGGAATGAATGGACAACAAGGGATGTGGAGAAAGCTGTCTTGACACAGCAGGGAACCACAAATTTGGCTGTATTACAAGGCATGAACTCTGGTGGCTGCAGGGATGTAAAATCTATATTGCTCTTTCACATAGAGCATCATCCCCTGTGTCTTTCCTAAACTTGACACTTAAAATTAAATAGTAACTGAAGTTTCCCTGAAGTTTCCATGACTCAGTTTCATTCTACAGTGATTAAAAACTAAGTTATTTTGAAATAAACTGCATCTTTTCTTTCAGGACCAGCACTTGTTGATGTGGGAGAAGCTATGAAGGAGCTTTCTGAAGTCAAGGACTCTTTAGACATGGAAGTGAAGCAAAATTTCATTGACCCGCTTCAGAATCTCCATGACAAAGATCTGAGAGAAATACAGGTATTGCCCTCAATGCAGTGTTTCAATAATGCCAAATGTGTGGAGTGTCTATATATTCAGAATTTTTGTTAGTTGTGTAGTTTAAAATGGGGCACTCAGGTTTGAAGAGACCCGATTTTTGTCTCTTTTGGCTTGAATTTTACTTTTCAATTCCATGTCTCTTGTTGATGGTTTAGAAAGGGAAAGGTCAAAATTTGAACATTTTTTGATTGTAGAATTTTCAGCCTTATGCAGGCATGAGCACAGTGCTCTAATCTTACTGTTTGAAAGCTCATTTCACAAAATAGATTTGCTGATGTTTACATTCCATTTTCTAGTGCATGGCAAATGCTTATCTGCATAAGTACCTACTCTTCTCAGCTCAGTAAGGCTTTCATACTCTTAGACATATGTGGATGAAAGGTATCTTGGACAGTTTGATGCAATTTAGAAAATTGGTAGTTATAAATATCGCACTGGATGGCAAATTGATTCTTCTGAGAGAAAGTAAACACCTCAAGTAATCATGGTCATGCTAGTAGCATACATGATCATGTCGGCCAGTTGGACATGGCAACTGCTAAACAGATGAGCTTCAGTGTTACCTCAGTTAACAATTTAGGTAGTTTTCAATGTAAGATAACATTAAGATAATTTAGTGGTCTGATAGAAATGATTAAAAATATTTTCTTCATTGCTTTGTTTATGAATGCTGTTACACAGACAAAAAAATGTACTAAGTTGTGCCTTTAAAAAGATTTTCTCCTGAGCATCTAGGAAAAAAAACATAGTGTTCAGGTAATTCTGCATTATAGTTAAAGAGCAAGAAACTTGCTTTCTTTAATACAGATGGCAATTGAAGTTGTCCATTCTCCATTCTACTTTTATTAGAGTTGATCTGTCATTTAGATCATTGCTTCTTAAATGATACATAAATCCACTTATTTCATTATTCTGTATTTCTCTCCTCTGGGGAAGGGTTGATAGACAACAAACAGCATATGCTTGCAAGTGCGCATGGACTACCTGCTTACAAGTAGTAAGGGAAAATATCAGGGAAATACTTTCCCTGCAGTATCAGGGAAATTCCTTTATACTGTGCTTGCATTTGTGCTTTTTGGTTTTTTAGCATCACCTGAAGAAAATGGAGGGTCGACGCCTGGATTTTGATTACAAGAAGAAAAGACAGGGCAAGCTCCCTGATGAAGAACTTCGCCAGGCTCTGGAGAAATTTGATGAATCTAAAGAAATTGCTGAGTCAAGCATGTTCAACCTTCTGGAGATGGATGTGAGATAACCCTTGTTAATCTTTGACCAGAGTCTTAGAAAGATAGTGCAGGCACTTTCCTCCTTGTTGGACACAGTGAGAGGCTCAGAAGCTATAGCAAAGTACAACATGTTCATGTAGGAACAATTTTTTAGGTATTTTATAGGTAACTGAGCTATAGAAGATAAGTCCTCTGTAGCATCATTGTGCTTCTTAACTGCAAAGTGTTACTTACAAAACCAAAGTATCTTTCTTCTTAGAACTATGTAAATGTAGCTAATTACTCCTACTTGTGGTTGTAGGGTTTGAGTCAAGGCTTTTGCTCAAGTGTGTCAGCTGCTGAGAGGATTGTAAAGATGTGAAATTATGAACTCACAACCCCATGGTGTCTGGTGTAATCAGATGCAGTAGTGAATAGAAAACTCCAAGTTACTGTGACTGTCTCAGATATATCTGACTCTGCGGAATATGTTTTGCTTATGGACTAGCTAGGATTTAGCATTTACTAGGTTTATCTAATATTCTGTTTGTAATTAATGTTGAAACTGTAAAATTAAGCAAGCAAAAACATCTCTATAACATGTCAGCTGAAGTCTGTCTTGTAGAATATGTAGTCAAAGAAAATCAAGGGTTTCTGTTGATGTGAATTACCTGATTTAAGTACACACCTTATCTAACTCCTGATTTTTTTACCAGATTGCTGTAGAGGAGCTATAACAAACCTGAAAATATTTGCATATAGAACTTAATATTTTTATAGGAATTAAACATAGCTGTGCTGAAATGAAAGAAATACAACAAGTTTGTAGTTTTAATCCTTGTAGTAACATCCATCCGCATGTGTGCAGACAGTGCTGGACAGCATCACACCATTGCGGCATTGTGCACGATGGAAACTGCTCACACTTGTGTTGCCCACTAAGTGGGGTTTTGGGTGTTTTTTCCCCCATGAAGTGGAATGCTCTCAGTCTTCACTACAAATATTCTGCATCCCAGAGTATGTAGTATCTTTCTGTTCTTGTCTGCTTCACAGGTCAGAATACAACAGAAGCATGACCATAGTCCCTGTGGTTCTGCACCCTTCAAAAGCAGGGAGTGAGAAGGTGTATTACACTCTCATTTCAGTCTCTTTTTTACTTTCATAGAGTTTGCTGAGTGTAGTAGGTCTGTAGGCTGCTGTTCATGCAAATCAGCCATGGAGAGATGATCAGCAGAGAAGAGTTGCAGATACCATTCCAGATCAGGTCATAACCAGACATGGTAATGAGTAAAGACTGATATGTAAATATTTACTGCTAACTACAAAGATGAATCAAGGTTTTAGAGAGATAAGTAAAACTCCCTTTTCAGTGGACAGTGGTCTTTATTCTCTATTGCCTGAGCTGTTAGTATCCACCTAAGTTCCAATGTTTTAATTCAATCCTCAGATTGAACAAGTGAGCCAGCTTTCTGCTCTTGTCCAAGCCCAGCTGGAGTACCACAAGCAGGCCACACAGATCCTACAGCGAGTTACTTCTAAGCTGGAAGATAGGTAATGCACTTTTTGTAAGTTTCTTGAACAGTTTTTGAGTTTTACAGAGGTAGAAAACCTATGAGTAGAATGCAACTCTGTTCTGTTTCTCAACTTGGTACTCGTATGTTTATGAAAACAAGGGCCATTTCATTAGATGGTTGTTAGCTGAAGTTTAAATGTTTTGGAGATGCATCTTCTTCTGAGTATGAGTTCAGGAAAGCACCTCAGCTCAGTAAAGCTGTTAAATGGAAGTTAACTGAAAGTAAGTGTTTATAAATACTGAATTCAGTGAGACTCGCGACTTTGGATTCCTTACTGTTTGTGCACGTATTCACAAAGTGTTCTCATCCTGAAAGAAGATGTTAAATATTGATTTTGAAAAGTAGTATCTTGTTGTATTCTTGTCTACCTGAAGATCCTCCTGAGCTAGGTAGTGAAACCCTCATTATTTACCACTTTATTTAATACTCCTCCTATTATCAAATCAAACTTGATACAAGTCTTAACTTAGTTTACCTCTTCCATCCCCTTTTGTGTAACTGCATATGCTATCAGAATTCCTACAATGTCTTTTTTAATAGAATTTCATCATTTTTTATTTCAGAATATTTATTCCCATCAAAACAGATTGATCAGCTTCTCACACACACATCCTTCTTCAAGGAAATTTAACAGGAAAGGTTTTTCTACCAATATGGTTCAGGAAAACTCTTAGTAAAAGCTGGATATAATTCCCAAGAGGAGACAATATTCGCATACTGTGTGAAGGCAGCTGTTTTCTCCTGTCATTAGTATAGATCAAGTTGCTAATATTTCTGGGCCTGTCAGTGTTAATTTTCTCAGAGCATGCATCCTGAAAACCTCACTCAGTTTTAAGTCTTAAAATCTTTGTGACTAGCAGCAGCACTTGTTTTGGTAGACCAGCTGTCCAGATGACTGTTCCTGGATACAGTTTGCAATACTGTCTAAACAGCTAACAAAACAATTTTTAGCACTTGCAAAAGAGTATTGCAATTCACTTTCTTTACAGAAGCATTAAAAATTCCTCAGGAACAGGTGGTTATCCTCTAGTCCATAAATTATGACATTAAGGGAACATACTTCCCTCTGCAATAGATTTCTCTTCCTGTATCAATTCAGATGATCCTTTGCCCTTTTAAAATTTCTACTAACTGATCAGTATTTTTGCTTAAAGTTTCAACTGTGAATGACTTTCACTTTTCAAGGCCCATGCATCAGAATGCTATGGTAATTCAGTGGAAGTAAATCTTTTGCATCCATAATTGTAAAGAGGCTGCTGGCTAAATCATCCTTTATCCACACCACTGGACACAAATTGAGCACTGTGATGTGTTCACACCAGAGATGAGTCAGGAGTGTAGAGCTGTTACTATCCAAACTACTACTCTTTCCCTTCTGGTGATAGCCAGGTACTAAATAATGCATAACCCCTGGGGTTTGGGGGTTGCTTTTTTTGACTATATGGGCCAGAAAATAAATTATGTTTTACTTTTAAGCTGAGAAAATTTGTTGCTGTTCGCTATCAGTGATGTCTACAGCACATACTACCTATTTTCTTGGTATCTTTTTTAAGAGTGAATGGAACCTGTTCATGCTGGTTTCTAGCATGGTCAATGTCTTGTAAGTACTAACACTGTCCAGTGTAAAGTATTCACAAAATAATTTTTTTAAAATATGAGTTAGACTGCAAAAACTATGAAAAATTTAAAAATGCACTCATCTTCTATTTTTTCTGGGCTGCTTAGATTAAACTTCAAGACTTTCTTCAGGAAATACAAGTGCAAGAATTTCATTCTTTTTCTACACATTAATGGAAGGCATAAACTTCCTTAGAATACCATGATTCCAGGAACTGGGGAACATTAGGAGTTTGGCAAGCGTTGGGAAACTTTCAGTAAAATTAATAATAACTGGAAGGTCATCAAAGATTTATTTTAAACTCCCTTTTTCACCAAGTGAAATGAAGATGCAGTTTTCCCAAGCTGAAAGAGCAGCTGGGAAGCAGTAATGGTTTCCTTGGAGATATTTCTTTTCTTAAGAAATATGGCTCATGCTGAGCTTTTAGGTAATTTTTAGCAAGTCACTATAACTGTCACCTTATAGTTCATAATCTGAAAAAAATGGTATTTGTTTTGGGAAAGTATTAAGTGTAACAGAACTAGTTTAAGTATTTCTTAAGAATTTTGCTGTCTTGAAAAAGTAACTTTTGTTAATGAATGAAACACAGCAAAGGCTTTTTATTTATTTTGACAAATTCAATTACTTATGTTTTTAATTTACTTATGGGTTTGGTTTTTTTTAATGTGAAAGGAAAGCACTCTCTGGGGGACTGACTTACAATACTGTTTTGGATGGTGAGGAAAACCTTGTTATCGGGATCAAAAGTGATTAAGTTAGATGCAGATCTTTTCAATAGATAAATCAAAATGTGCTACCAACAGCAAGCCTAGGGCAGATATAGAAAAGATTAGAGAAACCAGCTTGTCTTTTAAACACATATGAAATGTTCTTTTATATGTGGAATTAGAAATACATGTGGTAGCTGTTCTGTATAAGCTGCTCTGACTCTATTCATTCCTTCCTTGGATTTTACTCTGGAATCTGTAAATGTACCCTTCCCTAGAAATTCTAGATTTCTGAATTGAAAGAGTAAGTTGAAATGAATGATAGATAAGTGGTTATTTTGAGAGCCAGGAAGACTGGACTTTTGTCCTTTTTTGAAACAAGTATTCCAAATAGCAAATTAACCAGGTCTGCAAATGAAGTCAGTACATTCCCACAGAGTCTTCTTACAAAATGCCAAGAATTGGCATCAATCAACTGAATAGTTAATGCTTGCCAGGGTTAGAAGCAAAAAATCATGCTAAAAATTGGGACAGAGATGTTTGTTAAGGCCCTTTTCTAAGCATTGATAGTCATGTAACAAGTTTTTCTTCATTAGGAGCTCTTTGTTTTTGTTAGGCAAAAGGAAGATTGACAAACTACTAGGTTTCTAAAATGAATGAAAATTTAACAACTTCATGGCACAGTCACATTGGCCGGTTTTAGTAATTTAAACTACTGTTCTAAACAAAAAAATCTACTCCAAATGACAGAACTTGTTTATTAGGGATGATTAGTGGAGGAGAACTTCAGCCTTGGAAATAAAGATATTTGGTGCATTTCATCTGCTAACAAGATACTAACTCTTGACGTTTAATTTCATGTTTTGGCAGAATAAAAGAGGCATCATCTCAGCCCAGGCGAGAATATCAGCCCAAACCCCGTATGAGCCTGGATTTCTCAACTGGTGACAATACACAGCACAATGGAGGAATATCCCATGCCACCACACCCAAACCATCAGGTAATTTCAATAACAATGTGAGCAGGAAAACCAGCTCTGTCTGACATTTTGTGTCATGCAGAAGTTGCATGCTTTCTTCTGGAGATTAGATCTTCCATGAGGGAAAATGAGAATGGGGATAGTGTAAAGAAGAGAGATGTCTGAACTGTTGTTTTTTGGTTAAGTGTTCATATCCTCAGGCAGGAGAACAGAGATGGGTCATCCATGGCTTTAAATGTGTCTTTTGGTCAAAAATTTCTTTTGTCCTAGAAGCTTACCTTGAAATACAGATCTTTACAAAATAGGCATTTTGAAAACCAAAATAACAATTGAAAGTTTTCCGTGAGAATGCAGAAACCTGAGGCCTGCCAGACCACCATAACCATATCCTGCTATTTAAAACCAGGTATTAGAACACAATGAGCCTGAAAGTAAAAATAACTGAAATGAAAAACTAACCTATATGAGCTGTTTTCTTTTGTCCAAGTGGGAGCAGCACAAGCAAGATTAAGCAGTAGTATGAGTGTGCATAATTACTGTCTTAAAGAAGTGTTTATTTAATATCAGCACATCCCACAGAAGGCTAATTATTTGTTTCTTACACAATAATGATCTGTTATCCCATGTTATGGTGAGGGCTAGCCTCTGTCCAGACCCTCATCTTAGTTATTCCTTAGTGTACCTCAGTGACAATTGTTATCACGTCCCACCCTGCAAGACTGGATTTTTTTTCACTAGATATTTAATCAGGATTTCCTTTCTTTCCATCACATCCTGATGTGAATGTTTGATTTTGTCCCACACATAGACAGGAACAGTATCTCCATTTGGCACTGGCAACTGGAAATTAACTAGAAACTCCTAGCAATCTCCTCACTATGCTAGCAAGGAGACAAACACTTGTCTGTGCTAAGGCAGTGCAGACTGATGTTCATGTATCTCTCCAGCATTTATATTTCCCTCTTCAGAGAGCAGTGTTTAGCATTTTCTTCAACAGGGGTTCTTTTTTTTGCAGTGATTATTCGCTTCAGAGGAATGCCTTCTTTGAAAATTCTTGACTGTACATTTGGAGTGATTAATTCAAAGAGTTTATTTGATAATTCTTCTAAATTTCAGCTGGTAGCAATGAGGATAGCAAACACTCTGTAAGGCTTGTTGATATCAGCACAGTAGTCTTCATGACAAAGAAAACCAAAATACTATGAGAGATATGTAAAGAAAAGAAATAAGGTTTCACTATAGAATGTAATAAATTAAATCTGGTATTTGAAAAACTTTCTCTATTGAAGTCTATAGAAATTGAAAATTTTTGTCCTAAAATAACTCAAGTGTGGGCCTTCTATCCAGTGTGTGTTCAAAATGAATATGCAAAATGTTTGAATCTGAAATTTACTTATCTTGAAGCCTGTGTACATGAAGAAGTAGAATTTGTATTCTTAGAACTATCGTTATGGTGAAGTGTCATGTGTTGGTTCATTCAGACCACTGGAAGTACATAAACTTTTACTGTGGAAATCCAGGTGGGGATATGATTTCTTACAATTTAGTGCTGCTAAATCCTAAATATTTGACCAGTAACAATTTTGGGTTTGATAGGCTTGAAACGGTAGAGACTTCAGGGAAGAGGGAGGATATTTTTTAATTTCATATAATGTATGAAAATCCCATCAAACTAATGACTTATAATAATATCCGCTAGCCATCCTAAAGAGTTTATGGTCAGATGTTTGTGAACTAGCATATTAGAAAGCTCTCAATTTCTGAGATTTTTCTGAATCTATCCTGATGGCCCTGCAATAAAGTGTTTTGTGAGAATGGGGAATAAAAGTCTTTGGAAAGGTGATACTAAAATTCAGAGGATTAGGAGCATATACAGTGGTATAGCTGTACCACTGAAATTTCCAAATACAGGGCAAACACACAGTTACATCTTCACTGTTGTTTTAAACTACCACTTGCACTACTTACCTGAGGTAAATAGACAAAGCATCTCTTTTCCTGGAAATACATTAGCTGGAAATACATTAGGGCTTTTGCTTAATTTTTTGTGTTTTATAAACAGATAAAAATTAGATCCAAATTGATCATAGTTGTGCTTTCAGGTGTGGGCTTGACTAAAGCTTGGTTCTTTTGGGATTCTCAGACTTTTAATAGCAGGCACTTACAGTAACTAAAGACTGTCAGAAGCTAATAGTTGTCTTCTAACCAAGTTTGGCAGTCCATATATAGATATTATTGAAGAACTGTCATCAGAATATGAGTGATACCAGATACAGGAAAATCTGTCATAGGTACAGTAGTAAAATGGGTGCTCTTAAGCATTGAGATTTTTAAGCACGTTGTTTCTGTGTCTCTTCTCTCCAGGTGTCCACATGGATCAGCCATGCTGCCGAGCTCTGTATGACTTTGAACCAGAGAATGAAGGGGAGCTGGGATTTAAGGAGGGTGATATTATTACCCTCACTAACCAGATTGATGAAAACTGGTATGAGGGGATGCTTCATGGCCAGTCAGGTTTCTTCCCCATCAATTATGTCGATATTCTGGTTCCATTACCCAATTAGGAATGCTGACCCACCACCTCTGACACAGATCTTTGTGTCAGTACCACTGCTTTCAAAATGCTGCTTCTTACACCTTACAAGTGCAAACTGCAGTGGTTAGAGTTATCAATTCCTAATGAGCATCTTTGGTTTACGTGTTGTCATACTATGTGGTGGTGATGCGTTGTATCTTCTGAGCCAGCATAGCGTGGATTAGTTTATTGACTGTGCTGGCCTGGTAGTAACCAGAGCCATTAGTGAGATGAAATGGGGAAGATGATGGCAAGCAAAGCAGGTAATTCATAGGGAAGTGGCAGAAAGTGAAGGTGGTGTTGGGAAGATAATGCCTATCACCACCGTATTACCTTTTCAGTCTTAGTTCTATATAAAAAGAGGGAAAAGTTCTTGCCATTCCATCTCTCCCTTCCTAATGATACAGTTCACACAGGTCTAACATTGACTAACCAGAATTGTATCTTCCAACCAAACTGGCTGGCTGTTCTCACAGAGAGAGCATAAGTGTAGATCCTCTGGTTTCTCAGAAAGTGAACCACTCTACTGTGTGTCCTGCTGCTCTCTGCTAAGTTTTATATTCTTAATTATTGTTAAAAGGCCAATTTCCCTCCAGAGGTAAACTGTAAGCTGTCAAATGGGGATTCCTGTAGTAGAAATGTTGGACCACAAACCACCTGAATTTGCCCTTCAGGAACTTTTAGCATGCTCACCAAAATGCCAGTAAATGGGCAAGATGGGGAATAAAACTGGCATTTATTTAATGTTTCTTGTCAAGTCTTGGCACAAAACCTTGCTGCTTAAGCACCAGATATCCTTTGTAAACCTATTCACTGAGGAATACAGTAACCAACCAAACACAACCCTCATTTCATTTGTTTCTGTCTGCCATGTGTTCTTTGAACATCATTTTTCATACTCTCTCCTCAATGAGGAAAAAATAAAACACGTTATTTTTTTGTTGAGCAACGAAAGACATGTGGCTGTATATGCAAAAACATTTCCCATCTGTTTAGTTGGTTCTCCTGTGTTCCTCCTTCCTGCACTTGGTGTGTACAGTGCTGTGCCTAGCTTCTTGGCATTCTTTTGGTAACAGTTGCAGAAGTTCTGTTAGTTTAGTTATCCAGAGTTCTATTTATCTAAATTGTACAGACTCTATCAGAGGTTTAATGTGCTGCTTCGAATGTGCCACTTCAGTACTGGATGATGTGAAATGAAGACAATTCCCTACTGCTTAATGTATAAACTATATCATGGAAGGTATTGTTATTTCAAATAAATGCTGAGAGAAAAACTAGAGTAATGTTGTGGATTATTGCTTTGTTGCTTTAAAATCTGTTTTGAGAACTTCAGCTAACAAGAATTTTATTTATAAAGCATATTCCTAATTTCCTGCAAATGTGAAAAATCTTTTTTTTTTTTTTTGACATTATCATTTTACTTCAGTCAAATAAGTCTTATGCATATAATAGCCCTCATAGCAGGATTGATTTAACTCTAACCACATTAAATTAATGACTCAATGACCAGCATGCAGTCTTGTAGATACAGGTTATTTCTTATCAAGCTGGTGTTCACAAACTCCTTAATGAAGCTTAAAGACTTCGTACCTTATAATTTATTTATAGTTTTAAATAAAACCAGGGATATTGTCGCAAGCAAGACAGACATGACTTGGAGAAAACTAAACCAATTCAAGTATTTTTGTGCAGTGAGAACAAAAAAATTATCACCTTTCCTGTCCCACTTCCCAAACTCAAATTCACTCCTGACTCCTTCCCCACCAGCAGCTCCCTGGCATGGGTACTGGTAGGTGTACAGTATGTCCATAAAAGCTCCTCTCTGCTGCTTCTCCCTCCTCAGTTTTTCCCCCTTTTTCAGCAGTAAGTCCAGCACAGGACTTATTGTTTATATCTACTGGCATGTCATGGACAGTCTCCAACTCATCGTTCCTCAGTCTTGGTGTTCCCTCTGCTAAGAGTTGTTTCTCACTCTTATTTTCCCCCTGTTGGCATACATTTTTCAACAGGACGGGGGAGCAGACAGACGCTCCACGAGCTTTTAATTTATTTTATTCAGGCATCAGCCTCATGTACACAAGAGATGTACATGGCTCACGACTGCTGACAACCCAAGATTTCTTAGTTACAGAACATTCTTAAAACCTTTTCAGCCAATAGCATGCTCCTAAAGTTTTACAGACAAGTGCTCTAACCAGTCACTTAAAAGCACATGTATACCTGTTAGAAACAATACTTGCTTGTATGCTTGTAATAACAATGCACAATGTTCCATTATTAGGCTTAAAACTTCGGTATCTTTGCTAAGCACATTTTCTGCAGCTTCAATACTTCTCTGAGCCAAACCTAGGAACACTAACCCTTGTTCTAATGTCCTTGCAGTCTAGATTATTGTATCTTCCACATTCTGAGTTGTGCAGCTGCAGCTGAACCTAAAATCCTTGCTTTATTTCTGAAACCTGCTTTTCTTACTCAATCTAAAAACCTTCTCACCTTTTACATTTCCCACATCCTCCTCTTCTGCTCTCTGCCCTATGTTCACATCCCAGTGCACACTGACAGAGGCTGATAGATGGTGCCTCATTCAAGGTTCAGTTCAAGGTCAGGCTGGACAGGGGTCTGAGCAACCTGGTGTAGTTGAAGATGCTCATTGCAAGGGTCTTGGTCTAGGTGGCCTTTTACAATCCCTTCTAACCCAAACTGTTAAAAAAATATAGATACAGATACAATTCCTGTAACTTTTTATTACAGTTCTGTCCTAAATCCAATGACTGGCCTCTAAGGAACTTTGTGTCAGTGATTGGGAGAAATCTGTTTCAAACTCAGTGGACCTGAAACTTTATACAGATGCATTAATGGTGCCATATTACTGTTACTGTTAGTAAGTATTACTATAAACAGTTACAGAACAATTAAGTATGTTAACTATCAAGGCCTGACAGTCACAAGTAGTGCTCTGGCACACCTCTGTTTTGTCAGATTATTACTCTGTAGCATTTGTGGTGAACATGTAACCACAGGGCAACAACCTCAGAGATAAATTTACATGATTTAGAGCAAAATGATGGCTGGCATGCAGTGCTGCCCCACCCTGCTGAGGGGCCCTAGTTTTTAAGGTGTAGGGAATTGTACTGTCTTTCAGCAAATAAGACCAGAAGGATTGCACAGAATAGTCATCATGATGACATGGGCCTGGTCTTGACACGTTGCACAATTCTTGGCATTTCCTTATTGCTCTGTTCTGTATCTCCTTCAAGTAATACCTAAAGAATGCTTTTATTCCTGAGGTGGTAAGATCAAAATCTGACTTGGCCAATAGAGGGATTACCAGGGCTGACAAAATTTTGCATCTAAACCTTCAGTAGTAGGATAAAAGAGGGTGATCCAAAAAAAAGCAGGAGAGTGTTTGCTTTTGCACATCAGGTAGTTCAAAGCTTTGCCTGTGGAGCTCTGTGACTCTTTCCTTCTAGAATCACGTAAGATACGTTGTTGATGGATATAATCTGTTTTCACTGGGAGACTTTCAACTTCTCTCATCCTCCTTCCTAAGGTGTATGTTTTCAGAAATATTTTAAAAATATGACATGGGTTCCTAATTACCAAACTTGGCTGCAGAACTGCTCCTCCCAGAGGAAATTAGGAAGTCTGCCAGCACCGAGCTATCAACAGCCAAATATAGCTACATGTTTTAGATTTGATGTTGTTTTTTTCTGATGAACTGTAAGGTTTCTTGAAGCTTTTACCTTCTTAGCCTTCTTTATTTATTGCAGAGTGAATCTTTGTGAAAAATACAGCAAAATACCCCAACACTTCCCTGAACAGTTCTCCGAACAGTTCTCCATCTTAAAAATGAAGTGATTGAAAATGTGGGATTTTTTCTTCTTTTAAAATATCTTCTTCCCTCCAGAAAGAAAGAAGATGGTAGTCACATCTGGAATTTTGCATCTAAATCTGGCTTACAGAAAATTCTCTCTTTGAAGATAGTCATACTGCTCTTCCCATGTGATCTACATTGACAAGACTTGAAAACTGCTACGAGGACTTCTTTTCTGGTTTCACACTTCTAGGTCATGCAAATCTTCGTGGCTGCTCTATGCTGAGTAATAGTTCCACTTCAGAATGTATCCTAAGCCTCATGAAGGCAAATGTAGGTCGATGGAAATGGGTCTTCTTTCCATCATTTGCCTATTTGCAAGTAGACAAATGAGGTCGTGAATTTGGGCACATACTTAAACTCACTGTTTAAAAGTGAGTACATTCTATAGACATGTTTAATTTTCTGTAAAGCACAATAGGTTGTCTTAGACTTAAGATCAGAATGTCTAGAATGTTCTGTAATTATTATTTTATTATTTTTAAACTTTTAGCACTCTAGTAGTTCAAGCACAGACTTGAAATTTCCGGAAGGCTTTGATGTCTTTCCTTGCTATTTGGTCTGTTGCAGAAGATGGGAACAACTTTGTTATACATATTGTTGCTGTGGACCGTAATGTACAGATAATTTCTAAGCTATTTAATAGTATTTCCTTGGAGATGCAGCACAGTGGAGCAGTCAAAGAAACAGCAACTTCTGCCATGCCTTTCTAGAGCTGCTGGCTCTTGGAGGTTCTGGCAGCTCTGGGACACACACAGAGAATATCTCCCTTTCGGGTGCCACTAGGGCAAACAGTGGACAAGCTGAGGCCCTTGTAGTGAGAGCCCTCTCCTGGCCCACAGCTCATTTGGTGGGGAAGTGGCAGCCAGCCTCATGCTTCTTATACTCCCTGGCACAGTGCTTAGGGCCTTGTGTCTTTCACTTTCTTTGCATCTTTTGTGAGGCATGGAATTGGAAAGAAGCACTAACAATGCAGGGAAAGATAAAGGGGCTCAAGCTCCTCTGTCTCTCCTCATCTGTGAACTGAGAGGCTCCAGGAGAGGCTGAGAGGCTCTGACAAGATCTGCTTTCCCAGATATACATACTGTATATCTGCAGATATACACTGGTGCTTCTTTGGATCATGAAACTGGAGGATTCAGCAATTTATCCAACCACCATCAACAGTACAAGTGCTTATTTAGGGACTTCCCTGTCCCTCAGCAGTCACTGACTTGTGGCATGTCCTGTGCTCAGAACCTCCACATGGGCTGCAAGATCCTTCAGTAGGCACCAGTGGTAATGCACATCACCAAGACAGCTGTTTTAGTAGCATTTCTAATGATCCCCATAGTTACCCTGTCTCCTCCCACACCAGAGGTTTGCAAGGTCACACAAGAGGTTTGCTAAGGACATAAGCACTGATGCAGAGAGCGAGAGAGAGCATGGCTTCAAATAGGGACCCTGTGCTGTGCTGTTGTGGGGCTGCACATCCCTGGACTATGGGCAGAGTGCCCTGGGCTTTGCACCCCACAGCTATTTCCCATTTCATCTCTGCTGTGGTGAGCACCAACACCACACTCCACAGGCTGCAAGAGTGACCTCCTATAGCCCCCTGGTAGCTGTGCTGTGCTTCCACAAAGACCATCTGTATCAGCCGCTCCTCCCTGTTCTTTATCTGCAAAGTTATGGAGGTTGCCTAATCTTACAAACTGTTAATGACGAAATCACAGTGTCATAGAATGGTTTGGGTTTCAAGGACCCTTTGGAGATTTTCTAGTTCCAAGCCCCCACCCTGCATGGACACCTTCCACTAGATCAAGTTGCTGAGAGCCCTGTCCAGCCTGAGCTTGAATATTTTCAATGATAAAAAACTGGGCAATCTTCTCCAGTGTCTCACCATCCTCCTTGTAAAACAATTACTTTCTTATGTTCAGTTTGAATTTTCCTCTTTCAGTTTAAACCATTTGCCCCCTGTCTTGTCACTACAGTCCCTTTTAAAAAGTCTCTCTCCAATGTTCCTGTAAGCCTCTTTTATATATTGAAAGGCTGCAATGAAATCTCCCTAGAGCCCTCTCTTCTCCAAGCCAAACAACCCAAACTCCCTCATGGAAGATGTGCTCCAGTCCTCTGGCCATCTTCACAACCATCTTCCAGCCCTACTTCAGTGAAGATGAACAAGTTGAACAAAACTGGACCCATTACTGGCTACTGGTGCACACCATTCATGTCAGGTCATTGTGCCACCAAACACAACTGTCTGGGCCCAGCCATTCAGTCAGTGTTCCATCTACCTCACTGTCCCCTGGTCTAACATAGTTTGTCAGCTTGACTATTATGATGTAAAACTTGAGAGAATATTATACCACAGGACTCTAATAATTGTATATATTTCTGTAGCACTCGCCTATATGTAGAGCAGACCATAGAATCTTAAAACATTTTGATGTTTAAATGATGGCAAGATTCTTAAATATTGAACACTGTAAATCTGTCATCTATTCTCATGTTAGTTGGTGAAACAAATTTTCATAGAACCAAGGAAAAATTTAGATTTGTAGAGTCTGATTCAGCCTCCTTCTCAGAGGAGGTATGATTAGATAATGTTGCTCAGGGCCATGTCTGGTTAAGTCTTGAACATATACAAGCTGGAGGTGCAGATTTACCAGCTGTTTTTTTGGGAGTTTTGTTGTTTTGGGTTTTTTTTAAAGAGAGGTAGACCATCCTTAGTTTCTATGGGAAATAGTGAAATCTTAGCAGTGTAAAAGTTAGCTGGTATATGCTACACATTATGACCCTATGAACAGCTATAATGGCTGACTGTATGAAGTATTTGAGGAGTATTGAGGCATCTAATGGTGGATGTGACAATACACAACTTGCGTAATTGTACCGAGTTGATTGCTTAACAGGAATTCCACAAATACCTTGGCAACGTTTCAAACATTTAACATGTATTTGAAGTGCCCATATTTAAAGTTTGGTTTCTTGAAGTGTTCATTGAGTTTTCACTTAGTCTACTTGCCATCACAGGTTTTGTTTGTAAAAGTTCCTCAAGTATTTGTATTTATTACTCAGAAGCAGTGAAAGCCTGGCAAAACTCATCTGTGACCCTTTGCAACTGATAAGCTAGGTAATCCTCTGCCACTACTGCAAGCAGAACTCAGTGCAGTATGCAATTAAATTTTCTTGATGTATGTTGAGATGTGTTTTTTGATTTGATCTTCACTACATCTAAAATGTCAAGCAAAAATTGTAGCACCGTAGCTGGGCGGTCCCAGTCAAACATTTTATATCCCCATCTGCCTGGATCTTCTACAGATTACAAGAAGAGGAAGAAACCCAGAAGATGTTAGGTAGGAATGTAGGAGGTATCATATGCCTGAAGCTTCAGCCCATGTATAGGGTTGCATGATGAACAAGGCCTTCTTAGCTTTAGAAGAGGAAGAAAGGAAGTTCAAACTGCTAGTAGGAAGTTTCACCAGAACGATCCTCTCTTACTGCTGAATTTTCAGGTGATTCTGGAAAATTAATTAACTTCCTAAATCATAAGGGAACAGCAGACCAAGAAAAAGAGACAGGAATTTTATTTCTTTTCTATTCTTCTGGAGACGGGATGTATATTCCTGAAATTTCTCTGATTTTAGCCTGTAAGTAAAACATGATTAGAAGTGCTTCTAGAACAAATACTGCACAAAAAGAAAAACAGTCATAAATGGAAAACCTTGCAAGCATAATTTACTTCTTCAGCATGAGAAGAAAGGTGGCTTCTCACAGTCCTTTTGCAGTAGGCCGTAAGGGCTTGTCAGCAGCTCCAGTTACTGTAATGCAAACTTGAACCATGATGAAGAGATACAGTATGATGATAGACATCAGCACACATCAGTGGTGATGTCTAAAGGAAGCTGCAGATGCATCAGCTTCATCAATCCTACAGTGACTTTCTGATCAAAGGGTGTGCCCCTTTCCTCTGTGATGAGTGGGGTACAGGGAAGAGTAGTGCTAAGGCAGCACATCACTTTCTGCGACTCCTGTGAGCAGGTGCTTTAGTGTCATCTTCCAGGAGCAGAACAAACTACACATATAAATTAAATAGAAGGTAGCTGGAATGTTTATGCCATCATTTTAACACTTCTGATCAAGAGGATGAAAAGCCTGGTACACCACAATGTCCAATACAAAAGAGCAGAAGAGCTATCTTGGCTATTTGTAAAGCTGAGATAGCTGTTAAAAATGAGTAAGCTTCCAGAGTATAGGATATCATAGATCATTTCACCACAACCTCATCATTCCTTCGCCCAGATACTGCTCCTTTCTTTCACTTTGGAGCATCAAGAAGTTATTATTTGCTTCAGCCTGGAAGTCTAGCAGTGTCTCATGGGGTTCCCAAAGTCACAAGGTCACATCACACCTGATCTGTTTTAGGTTCTAGGAAGGGACTCAGTACAGATTTGATTTCACATGCTGAGAATTCTGGCAGACAATTGTTGCCAGAAACTGGGTAATGCATTTAGTTTTAATTCTCCAACTTTGCAGTAGGGGTGATAATAATTCCATTTCACAGAGCTGTTGAGGATATATACTAATGTGCATAAATCTCTCAGAGTTTGCACTGTGGACTTGAGAAAAAAATCTGTTGCTTTCTTTAATTAATTAATTAATACAACTATGGTATTAATCCAGTCAAAGCAAAATTTCTGCTTTTATTCAAGGCCAAGATTTTTACTTTTGACAGTTTAAGAATATTTAATAAGCATTAATACTCTCAACTTCAGCTGAGAGTCTAAAAACAGAATTAAAATGAAGGTATCTTCCACTGAATACTGGGACAGCATTTGGCAACTAGAGGTAATTATGCACTGCAATTTCATAGCTATCTGGAGGTCAGAACTTCAGCACTTCACTAGACTGTGCAGCTACATGGTGATGTGCTCTCTGCACCCGCATGTCAGAGGGCCTGTCAAGTAATATGGCAACAAGCATCAGTGCTCCTATTTCTGTTCTGATTCTCAGCCAGAAAAAGTAATAACTAATCCCCAGCTTACAAATTTTTTATTTCCTTATGTCTAGAGGAACTTCATGGAATTCCAGTATTCCCTGTAACCCAAGGAAATCTCTTGCTTCCGGCTTCTCTGTCATATTGAAGTATGAAGAGCAGTATCAAGAAACAAGTCTGCATATCTGGCTTTTATGCACACTTCGGGAGATATTAATACTAGCAGTAATACTAATACTAATACTAATACTAATACTAAAACCCTGATAGCAACTGGAAGTAAGGCATGTGTTAAAATCTTCCTCCCCTTGTCAGACACTGCATGCTGACAGTCAGCAATCAGATGCTGCCACTTCTGAGCAATCGTTTCCATTTTCTACAGGAAGCTTTTCACTTGATATCTGAGGCATCTGTTTTACTTGATGTTTGTCTCTCTCTTGATAGTGTGCAACTGTCAATCTTTTTTCTAAGCCTAACAGAGGTCAGTAGCCCATTTTTGTCACAGCTGCTGTGGGGAGCTAGAGCAGGGAAAGATTGTGCAGAAGCAGGAATTTCATGATCCCTGCTGAACTTGTAGGCTCTCATGAGATGCAGAAAATTTAACAGAACATGCTTTGTTTCTGTTTTCATACCATGGAAAGCATTTTGTCAGTTGATGATGCACAGCTTTGCAGCCTTGTTGATGCATTTTGACCCTGGTTCATTCTGACATGCACTCAGCAGCCACTGAAGAAGCCAGTTTGTTTCTTCAGGCTGCATACAGCCTGTGGCACCACCACCTTTTTAAGATGTGGGAGGGATGTGCATCTGTTTTAAACGAGTGCAAGTTGTTTCAAATTAAATGCAGCTGTCGATCTTTTTGATTTTGGACCATGGTGCGCTACAAATGCCTCCTTTTTGTTGCTGTTTGGTGCTACTACTGTGGGCCAGTAGAGGGCACCCTGACATTTCATTTTAGTACTACTAACTTTTAAACAGATACACCGTCATTCTCAAACTTAAATAATTTAAAAAATTTTAAAGGATACTGTTAACAGACGTGGAGACTTCTATAGATAATGGATATTGTACAAAGATAATTTTGAAAGTCTGCTTTTCCAATATCATCAAAACCTGAACATTAGAATTTTAAAATCCCCAAAACCACAAAAGCCCAAGCTGCAAAAATCGCTAAAGCTCACCCTACTTACTTTCATCTGTCATATTTTCGTAATGTAGGCGATTTTTTTTCACATGGACCTTCAAAACTGGTTAATAAAAAACACCTAAGGGTTGAAAAGTTCAGTAAAGCAGGTGAATAGAATCCACTTCACCAATCTGTCGTGAACAAATTTATTTTTAGCCATCACATAGCTACAGATCCTTCCAGCACAAAACTTTTTATTATTTCAATCAGGCACCACCCGCTTAAACTAAGCTGTTTTCTCCCCTCTGCCCCATATAATAATAAATTTGCAGATACTCACCTTCTAAAAACATAAAATTAAAAAGAAAATTCTGAATAGCTTCTGAAATTGTTCATTCAAGCACAAGCTATTTGTCACAAATACATTTGTCAGCCTTTAGCCAGAAGGAGAGTTTCTTACTTTGGACCAAACGCTCTCAAGGAATATATTAGAATATGAATATTTTGACAGTTAATAAAATCTCTCATCTGAAGTTTCCTGAATATTTCACATATATTAGTTGAGGTTCCTCATAGTAGCAGAATTTTTTTTATAACTGGTTTATATGTGAGCCCTTGAGGAATAAGTGATTAAAAACCTCTTTTTACAAAGTGTGTTTTGAAATAATTGTCACAGTTGCTCACACTGTGAGCCTAGGGTAATTCCAAATTACTTTAGTTTTGTTTCTCTAAAAATGCATTAGGAGTAAGAGGAGGTGTGGGAACTAATACTGTCTTAGAATTTAATGAATCTGTAACTTGACTGCCAGAGACAAATTAGAGAATAAGGAACAATAAGTGTTTTTAGGAGTAAAGTTGCATTCTCCAGGGACATTCAAAAAGTTATTCCTATTGGTAAACAGCAAAGCTGAAAATACCTTTTAAAAACGCTGAAATAAGGACTCTTCATGTGAAATCCTAAAACCATCCACAAAACTAGACTGTAATCGTATCAACCTTATGCTCATGAGCAGAAGGAGAGAGTGCATGGAGCAAGAGGATAATAAACTGAGGCACTGGGAACTTGTTACAGACAAGGCAGAGAGGATTCAGGATGTCAAAGGTACAGGAACAATGATGGCAAATCACTGCCATGTGTGCCTGCATGACTCCATCCGAGAGATGGCCTGGTGTCATCATCAATGCCAGGGCTTTGTAAAACATCTTTTTGTCCAGCATCACACAGAGACACATTTTCCTTAGACTTTCACTATTCCTGGCTATCATTTTGACCATTTAGAATTAATTAAAAAGAAAACAAAACAGTCTGACAAAAAGAAACTAGGTCTTTTTTTGTCCTCATTGGAATAGAAAAATAAGTGAAGAACACAAGAATGGGGATAGAGCTCCATGGATACAGGCTTCTGCTTCCACCAGCACACCACGGCTGGAGGGAAGGCTTGCAAGCCTGCTCCAGGCATGACAATGTCAGCACATTCCTTGCAAGTATCGTGAATGTGTAAAGTAGAAATGTTTTGTTGATAAGCTTTGGAAAATCCCTTCTAGCAACCAATCTTTGCTGTCTTTATTCCTTGGTCCTTTCAAAGCATCATTAGTGACAGCAATTGCATCAGCTAGTTCTTTGTTCCTAAAGACCTAAGGGAATTCCTTACGGTTAAACCCATCTGGATTACAAAACACAGGGTTTCCAAGGAATAGGAAGCCTCAATGCCAAATTATTTGGATATTCTGTGCTGTGATAGATTTTCAAAACTTCTGGACAGTACAGATGGCAAAATATCTTTTGATGGCTGAAAGCAAATCCTTTTCATAGGATGTTTAAATTTTCATTCCTTTCCAAATATTTGATATTTTTGTCTCCAAAGTATTTTTTATATGCTGCAGGAGTATCACAACCAATTCCCTAAGGTATCTAATCATAATAAGCCACAGCTGGCAGGCAAGCAAGCAAACAAGAACTGAGTGGAATGAGCCATGGTATGGACTATGGATCAAAAAGTGCCAGGAGAACGATCCCTGAAACAGCTGGAAAGGCCTGGTGTGATACCATTGTGTATCTGAGACAGCATGTGGCTGTAAACACCTGCAATAAGAGTTTGGGGAAGCTGGTATGTGGTCATTTGGCACCATGTGCAGAGCATCCAGAATGCAACTGTTAAAGCGTTGTCTGCCAAGCCCTCAGGCAGAGCCCATCATGGAGCCACTAGACAGTGTCACTTTTTCTGTATCCTCAGCATTCTGGAATGAAACTCTGTGCATGTGCACGTGTGTGCACAATCCTGTACCCAACACAGTCTCTCCTGCTGGTTTGGTCCACTTAATAAAGAAGTCAACCCCTCTATTTCATGTTATCTGATGTCCCTTCTCCCCCAAGAGATCATGTAATTATCAAAGAATAGAAGTTATCTTGCTTTTTGTGAGAGAGAAGTTTTTCTTACATTTAAATGTAAATTTGAATTTCTTACCTGTATATGTGTCAGCATTGCAGAATTTTTCTTTTCTTTGTTAAATTCTTGCTTTTGACCCAAAATGGAGAGTGAAAAGCTTTAATGTTCTGCTGTTGTGTTTTCAAGTGTTCCACTGAAGCAGAATAGCTGCTGGTTTTTCTTGCTCATGCCATATTTTTCCTGAGTCTCAGTAGAAAAAAACCAAACAAATAAACAAAACCCTGAAAAAACTAATATTTCTAGCTTTTAAAAAAGTATTTAAAACTTTTACTCTCTTCAGATGTTTTATTCTGAGTTGGTACTCTAGGAAAAAGGCCACTGGAAACAGTTTGTAATTAAAAAGACATAACATTTTCGGATAGAAATAAGGTTTAGCAAACAGTCTTCAATAAGCCCTTGAGCATCTCTGTATTATAAGGTCACACTAAAGATGTGACATATAACAAGACTTCCTAGACCAAGATTAAAATGTATAGGATCTGATAGAACCAAAGAATTAAAAAATGTCTAAGATATCATCTGCCAGGGGCAGGCACACTTTTTACTAGATCAGGTTGCTCAGCTTCCCATCCAACTTGGCCTTGAAAACTTCGAGGGATGAGTCATTTCCCTGTCACTCTCTGTCCGTGTAAAAAGTCCTTCTCCTCTTTTATAAGGCCCTTTAGGGTATTGAAAGACCACAAAGACGTCTGCCTGGTCTCCCTTTTTGCTCCACACTAAACAGCCCCAGCTCTCTCAGCCTGACACTATGGGAGAGGTGCTCCAGCCCTCTGATCATCTTCATGGCCCTCCTCTGGACATGTTCTAACAGATCCATGTGTCTCTGGTATTAAGGACCCCAGAGCTGGACACAGCATTCCAGCTGGGGAATCACAAGGGCAAGGTAGAGGGGGAGAATCCCCTCCCTTCACCTGCTGGTCACACCTCTTCAGATACCAGCCAAGGACTGGCCTTCTGGGCTGCAGGCACACATTATTGGCTCACGACCAGATTTTCATTCACAAGAACTCTCAGTCCCTCTTGGCAAGGTCATTCTCAATGACTTCTTCTCCCACTCTGTATTTATATCTGGGATTGCCCCAAGCCAGCTGCAGGATCTTGGAGTTGTTGAACTTCTGGTGGTTTTTGTGGACCTACTTTTGAAGCTTATCTAGGTCCCTCTGGGTGTCATCCCATCTTTCTGTTGTGTGAACAGCACCTGTCAACTTTGGGTCATCTGTAAATCTGCTGATGGTGCACTCAATCCCACCATCAGTGTCATTGGGGAAGTTATTGAAGAGCACTTGTCCCAGGACAGAGCTCTGAGGGACATCACTTGTCACCATCCTCTGCCTGGACACAGAACCATTGACCCCAACACTCTGGCTGTGTCCATCCACCCACCCATCCATCCATCCATCCATCCATCCATCCATCCATCCATCCATCCATCCATCCATCCATCCATCCATCCATCTCCTTCTCCACTGAATGGTCCATCAATCAAATGTGTGTTTGGAGATGAGGATATTATGTGGGACCATACTGAAGGCATTACAAAATTCTAGACAGATACCATCTGCCAGTCACCCATTGTTGACTGTTGCCATCATTCCATAATAGAAGGCCACCAAGTTGGCCAGGCAGGATGTGCCCTTACTAACGGGCTGTGCTGGCTGCCTCAGATCACCTCGTCTTTCATGTGCCTTACATGTCTTCTGGTAGGCTCTGCTCCATGGTCTCGCCAGGCTGGTGAGGCTCACCAGTCCGTAGTTCACCTTCCTCCACTTTTTAAACATGGGACCAATGTTTCTCTTTTTCCTGTCACTGGGAACTTCACTTGACTGCCATGACTTTTCAGTTGTGATAGGAAATGTCTTGGTTACAATGTCAGCCAGTGTCCTCAGGACCCTGTTATGTAAGACGGTGTCTATAGGTGCTTTGATACGCTAAATTACTGGACAACTTGCACCATGTCTTTTTCACTCTATGGTTTTCCAGTCTACAGGTTGAAACAACAGCCTCTTATTTTACATTTTGTTCATGTTTTACTCAGGGTAACTTATGTTTATGTAGAGGACACACACCTACTTGTTAAGAAGCTTGCCCTGAAGGAGAAAATGTTGATAAAATAATGCCCATTTCTGAATCTCTGTTATCTGTTTCATTTTTTCCTGTCATCACATCTCTCTTGCATATTTACTGTAGCTCATGTTCCAGGGAAGACTTTTCACCTCTTCTGACTATATATTAGAAAAGCATCAGCAATTCTTCTCCATTTGGCCTTTGTTCTTATCTGCTTAACATTCTGTAAAACTTTATGTAGCTTTTCTCTTTTTGTTGTGGATGCTCAGACAACAGAGATCTAGATGAAAAGCATTTTTTAAAATTCCCTAAATTTTTAACTCCTGCCTGCACTTAGCAATACCCTGCCACAGCCTCTGTGCATCTCCCCTGTCTTTCAACTATTTTGGTCCTGTGACTGGACAGTTGGTTACTTGACTTTATTTCCATAGAATTCAGTACCGAAAGAGGAGAAAATTCTCCATATTGTTTTTTTAACAAATAAACATGTTTCAGTTCTACAGTAATTTTGCATATCAATACTTAGCAGCTGTAGACATAATCCTCCATAATACCCATTATATCTTAAACTTCTCCAGAGTAGGTTTTTCCATATATTTTCTATAATATTACATTATTTAGACCTGCTTTTAAAGGTCTCCTGTACTAAGGTCTGTAAAGACAATCTAGAGTATAAGGACAGTCTTTAGATGCTGCTGTTCAAGTGCACAGAGAAAACAAGTAGCAGTCAAAGTGTATCACATTAGCAACGTTTCCAAACAGCTAATCCTGTGCAGTTGGTATCCTTGGGGTCAGCACTTCTGCAAATTGGAACCAGCTAGTGGGGGTATCCACACACAGAGGGAGATAAGAGGGATGCTGGAGCCCAGGAGTCTGGTGAGGAAAGGATAATTAGAGATTCCTCTCTGGTTGTTATCAAGAAGAATGCCATAAAAGGTCCCTGCTCAGTTTGATACAAAGGAAATACAAAAACCAAGCAGCTTCTGACTTAGTACCGTTCTCTCAAAGTAATAAGAGGAAAAGCATTAGGACATGTTCCTCTTTTCCGATTATGTCTGAAAACATTTCCTTGTGTGAACATCTTGCCCAAGTTTCTGCTTTTATTATTTCCAGTTAAGAGCAAAAAAGCTAAGCCTTCACACAAAATATATTTCCAAAGTGTTGATTTACCAGTCAAAATATTTTGTGTAAGCTTCTGTGTGGATATACTTAATATATTTCTGACATCTTTAATAAAAGAATGGCTATGTTTTCTGACCAGCTTCTCTTATGTTACAGCTGCACAGATCCAGAAATCTTTCCCAGTAATTCTGTGCAGGTGACCTTACATTTAGAGGAATTTATATGAGAAATATGTGGTTGACTTTTAAGAAGAGATCAAAACTTAGTTCCTCATATCTGCTTAGGCTATCAGAAAGGTCTGAAGATTTGTGAAGTTTTTCATCCCCCATCTTTTACTGTCTATGCTATTTTTCACCTCTAAAATCTGTTTGTTTATGGACAGAGCTGAGGAGTTTGTCCCACTCAGAACTGGTTTTCATTCTGGGCTGCTGTTAAAGGATGATGAACAGATCATAAAAACAGTGTAATGTGAATTTTATGCTCTTAGCTTACAGCAGTTCAAAATAAGTCTGCACTTCCATACTAACTACAACGTATCTAACTTTCTGAAGTATGCAAATAGACTAGTAATCAGTACCATAGTTTAGTAGTAAGAATTTGTGTTTGAAATACATGAAGAATGTTTTAAGTGATATATTATGCAAGGCTTTCTCTCTAAATTCATCTCTCTCTTCTTGAAAGGATGCTGAATGGGTCACTAACCCTTACAACAAACAAGTCAGACAAACTAAGAAAGTAGCCTCAGTTGAAGGGGTTAATAGAATCTGAAAACCTAACATCTCTCTTGTATGCTGTCAAAATCAGCTACATATTATAATCTTCCTGTATGGTAGCTAGTTGTTAGTGGTGATGAAATCCAGAGAAAATATGTGCAGTGGGTTCACCCTGGCCAGATGCCAGGCACCCACTAAATCCTCTTGTTCACTCCCCTCCACAGCTGGACAGGGGAGAGAAAATATAATTAAAGGTTCCTGAGTTGAGATAAGGACAGAGAGAGATCACTCATCACAGACCATCACAGGCCAAACAGGCTTGAATCAGAGATATTAATTGAATTTATTACCAATAAAATCAGAGCAGGACAAAAGGAAATAATGTAAGGTCTTAAGAAACACCTTCCCCCTATCCCTCCCTCCTTCCCAGCTCTACCTCCTTCCCCCAGCAGCGCATGGAGACAGGGAGCGTAGGTTCTGGTCAGTTCATCACATGTTGTTTCTCCCACTGCTCAGGAAGGGGAGTCCTTCCCCTTCTCCAGCGTGGGGTCCCTCCCATGGGAGACAGTTCTCCATGAATTTCTCCAGTGCGAGTCCATCCCACGGGCATTGGTCCTCCCCAGACTGTTCCAGCGTGGGTCACTCTTCCACGGGGTGCAGTCCTTCAAGGACAGGCTGCTCCAGCGTGGGTCTCCCAGGATGTTCTACCAGGAAACCTGTTCCAGCATGGGCTCCTCTCTCCATGGCTCTGCAGGTCCCTGCCAGGAGCCTGCTCCAGCACAGACCTCCCATGGGGTCACAGCCTCCTCCCAGGCATCCACCTGCTCTGGAATGGGCAGAGCTCCACGGGCTGTGGGTGGATCTCTGCATCCCCATGATCCTCCATCCATGGGCTGCAGGGGCACAGCTGCCTCACCACAGGCTGCACCACAGGCTGCAGGGGAATCTCAGCTCCAGCACCTGGAGCACCTCCTGTCCCTCCTTCTGCACTGACCTTGGTGTCTGCAGAGCTGTTCCTCTCACATGTTCTCACCCTGCTCTTCTCTGGCCACATTTACATCTGCACAACAACTTTTACTTTCTTTCTTAAATATGTTATCACAGAGATGTTACCACCATCTCTAATTGGCTCAGCCTTGGCCAGCCTTGCAAGGAGCCACCAGGGATTGGCTCTGCTGGACATGGAGGAAGCTTCTGGCAGCATCTCACAGAACCCACCCCTGTAGTCCCCACTGTTACCAAAAGCTGGCCATGCAAACCCAATAAGGTATGTCAAACAGAAACTCACAAAAATGTGACAATATTTAGTGCATTACTGTAAACTGCAATTCTTGTTATTAAAAAAAAATCAGAAAAAATAGTAGTGGGGTTTTTAACTACATGGTTTCTCAGTATGATTTGGAATGACACAAGTGCCTAAGACTCTCAGTTGTCACTCAAGTGCTTCAAACAAGCAGAGAGCTTATGGGAATGATTTAGATGTTCTTAAAGTCTAAACTGCATTTCTTATATCTGTCGTTCACAGTAATTAAGCAATATTCATTAGCCAAGGGAACTATGTTTTGTTTGAAATAAATAAGAAAACGAAAAATAAAGGCGTACTCTCACAATGAATTTCAGCACTATTTTTCTTTGGAAATTTATAACGAGTTCCTCCTCACTCACACTTGGTCTTTTCTGAGGTTCCTCAAAGTGGAAGATTCACACTTCTCTAGTTCAAAAAGAGAACATAGCATAAAGACCGTTCTAATATATTCAATCATTTAAAGAATTTCATTTGGTATTATAGAGATACCCAGAATTTCACCTCCACAATCCCTGTGTTTAAAATTTACCTTACTTCATCAATTTTCCTTGATGACATATGTATGTTTCCATAGTACATGAAGAACAAGGCAGTTCATATTAATGATAAGTAATTTAAAAGTTTTTAATGGATGCTTTAGCCCCATCTAGACCTGAAGAATGTTCTTCAACTGTTTGTGTACTTGTAACTGCATGCTAAAACAGCACTGTGCAAAAGAAATGTTATCACATTTAAAATCTCTGCCTAGCTGGCACACAAGTACTTTTCCATTTTCTGTTATAGAAAATATTCCTAATGTCAAGCATTACTAGCACACCTCTGGATTCCCTGCATATTTTCATTTTACAAAAGAAGCTGCATTGGCCTCTCTGTTTTTACTATAACTATAGAAAAAAATTAATTCCTTGTGCAGTAAGTACCATAAAAATTGTTGAGTAACCTTTGAAATATGTCAAACAGCTTCTTCAGATAGCGTAGGTGAGTAAAGTATATCATGTAGGTTTCATACGGGCATTTAGCTGGAGAGATGCAAGACAAGCTGACAGATGACAATAACAGATTGTTTAACCAATTATCTATAGTCTCTTTTTCATACCCAATTAGGAAGGCTTTGTCCTACTTTCAGCTCTTCAAGAACTTTGAGTAATTGGCACCAGGCCAAGGTAGATACCTGCAAGTACATTTAATGAACTGAGAAAGGGTTGCATTGCATTCAGGTGAACTGAGAAGAATCTTGGTGGTGATGAAGGAAATGCTGTTTGCATTTGGAAGTGTTCAATATATTGCTTCATATTCTCACTTGTTCTCAGAAAGCACCTATTAATGGATTTTTGTTTACCTCATCATTAATATTTTGAACTCAATGCTTCCAAAAGTGGTTTGTGAAAAAGAAAATTTGAGTAATAAAGTTTGGAGGTAGAGAGACATCAACAGAGAGGAGGAAGAAAATAATGTCCAGAATTTTTGCCTGATTTAATGGCTGCACCAAATTTTCTGCTAGAGTCTATACCACAGTATCAGTTGTCTATTCAAACTTTATTGACTATTTCTTTGAAAGATTTCTAAGTTTTCCAGGCATTTTAAAATCAGAATTCATATTTAACTGCATAGATAGTAAAAAGTAAACCTCCACATTTCGGCACATTGCCAGTTGCCACATCAGTCCAGATTTTCATCCACCAGCACCCCCAAGTCCTTCTTGGCAGAGCTGTTCTTTATCTATTAGTTCCCCAGCCTGTATCGATACTGGAGATTTCTGTGACCCAGGCGCAGCCTCTTGCTCTTGGCCTTGTTAAACCCCATGAGATTCCCACTCCTTAAGCTTGTCCAGGTCCCTCTGGATGGCATCCTGCCCCTCAGGCATGTCAATTGTGCCACTGAGCTTGGTGTCGTCTGCAAACTTTCTGAGGGTGCATTCAATCCTGCTGTTTATGCCACTGATAAAAATATTAAACAAAACAGGCCTCTAAGGGACAGCACTTGTCACTGATGTCCATTTGGACATTGAGCTGTTGATCACTGCTCTCTGGATACAACCACTCAGAATATTCCCAATAGTTGAAACTTTCTCTCCTCAATTTAGAGAGAAAAATGTTGTGGGGGACCATGCCAGAGGCCTACTTACAGAAGTCCAGATAGGTGACATTAGTAACCCTTCCCTTTTTCATGGATAGAGTCACTCTGCCATAGAAGGCAAGATCACTCCACCGCCACATTGGTCAGGCAAGACTTGCCCTAGGTGAAGTAGCACTGGCTCTTTTGAAATACTTTATTGTCCTCCACATATAAATTGTATTTGGAGGCCAGTGGCTAGCAGAGTACCTGAGGGGTCAATACTGGGTCCAGTCCTATTTAACACCTTCATAAATAAGCTGGACCATGGGACAGAGTGTGCCCCCTGCAAAGGTACACAAAGCTGGGAAGAGTGGCAGATCCACCAGAGGGTCGTGTGTCAGGCTGAAGAAATGTGCTGACAGGGACTTAATAAGTTTCAACAATGAGAAGTACACAGTCCTACACCTGGGCAGGAGCAGTCCAGCAGTGTGTCGCTGCAGTAAAGAAAATAAATGGCATCTTGGGTTGCATTAAGCAAGGGATTGCCAACAGGTAGAAGGAGGCAATCCTTCTCTACTCAACACTAGTGAGGCCACATCTGAAGTCCTGTGTCCAGTTCTGGGTTCCTCAGTATAAGAGAGACATGGATGTACTGGAGAGAATCAAGTAACAGGCAGTAGCAATGGAATTCTTCGGCAGCACCCCACCAAGCCCTCTCCCACCCCAGCCTGCAAATTAGAGGGACAACAATGTAACTGGCCACCTGAACATGCCTATTCCCAAATTAAATTCAAAGGCAAATGAGGAAAGGAACATGGAAGGTGAGTGAAAGAGCCCAAGCTTTCACCACCAAGTTGCACCCACTGGAGTGAGAAATTACATGGGTTTTCAGGCCTCCTATACTCAGGAGAGTATAGTGTTCACAGTGTAACTTTTGGGTTTAGGCTTTGGAGTTTACATCAATCAGAGATGAATGACTGTAGGTCCATTCCCTTGAGAATTTGCTGCTGAAGATATAGAGCAGAAGTATGCAAATCTCCCTATCACAAAGACAGGTTTCTGCGTGTACAGCATTCAACTGGAAGCTGACTGTGTTTTGGGTTACAGGGTGGAGGAATGGTGGCTCCCTTAAAGACAAGCAGAAGGCAGAAGTGGAGGGTTGTGCCTCGAGGTGCCATCTGAATGGAATGGGCCAGTGCTTTGGGGATTACGACTGTCAAGTGCTGCCCATCTTTCCTGGGCTGAGATGGAGGGAGTACCTCCCATGCCAAAGGATTTTGTTAAGGAAAATGAGTGAAAATAGCATGATCTCATGTACTGCTATCCTACTAGATGTGCAGAAGGTCAGGAGAGAGCAGAAGGGCTCTTACCATGGAGAGCTCAGGTCAGCTGTAGGCTGCCCTAGCAGCATCTGAAAAGGAAAGAGGCTCTATTTGAGTCCCAGAGCTGCCAGGGCTTTTCAGAGCTGGTGGCTCTAGGAAGGCAAGACAGCTGCTGTTGCTGCTTCTTTTGGTCACTGCCTAGAACCGGAAGGACAGGAAAATTTACCCACCCATCTCCAGCAGTGATCCTTTGTGGGAATTTACTGTCCCATGACAACAGTCACAGACCTTTAGGACATATCCTTTATCTGCCACATCCATATCTGCACTGAAGTGCTGTAGCAGATACCAGCTGTAATTCACATCACTGCTAGAGTTATAAACTCCGATAAAATTACGCTTTCTAATGATCTCTACACAGTCTCCTCCCACATCAAGATGACAAGAGGTTTACTGAGAATATAGGAAGGTGTGCACAGAGAGGTTTTAGCTCCAAGTGGAGACCTTCTCGAAGGGCCGTGGGGTTCTGCACAGCCCTGGTTCCTAGGCATGCTTGACATCCTGTGGTAGCTGGTGAGCCTATTAACTGAAGGACCATGAGGGTCCTATGGAGGAAAAGATTTTAAGAGGCACTCCCCAGGCTGGAGTGACAGAAAGAGGCTTCTCCCACGGGATGCCCTGTTCTGTTGTTCTGATGTACCCCAGTTCTGTTTCCCTGCTCTCCCACTGCCCCTTGTCCCTCGGTCACTCCCTCCCTGTTCCCCCACTGGTTCCCATACCCCAGCCCCACCTGTGCCCTGCCCCCTGCCCCCCATGGTTGGCCCCAATGCTCTCTCTGCTCCTCCCTCCCCATACTTAACCCTGGACCCTCCAGTGATGCTCTGCCTTTGATTCTGAACCCTCCACGCACTCGGTTGGAATAAACATCTCTGTGGAACCCATACAAAGATCCTTCCTGCCTCTTTGCCATCGACTCATACTAGCAGCTATCTGGCTTGCAACAACATCCCACCATGTCACCTCCTTGCTGCAGTAAGCAGTGCGTGTTCCCATGCCTCAGCTGACACAGAGAGGGGATAGCTGGGAGTGTGAGGAAGAGGGCCAGGCAGATCCCCTTGGAGGCAGAGCACTGACAGCATTGTCTGGGGAAGGAGAGTGGCATAACTCCTGGGGTACCCCACAGGTACTAGAGTATCCTGCAAAGTTGTGGACAAGGTAGCGAGCTCCTTGCAGCAGGATGGTGCTGTCTCTGCAGGGCTGTCAGGCCCAGCCAGGCAGGCAGGCTTGGTGCAAACACAGCAGCTGAAGAGCAGCCTGCCTTTGCTCTCCCTTTCTGCAGCACTGCAGCCTGCGCGCCCTTCCTGGCTGCTGCCCTGCTCCTGAGATCCTGCCAGGTTGCTGTTGGCCCCTCTCCCTGACCAGGCTGTCCCTTGTGCTTCTGGAGAAGCCTTTCTCCTCATCATCATTGTGGGAAATGAGGCTCTCCTGCAAACTTACATGCTCTCCCTCGACTGCAGGAATATTGCTGTCTGGGCTGATCTCCTCCAGGAGGTACCCAAGAGAAGAATGTCTTTCAGGGCTTCCTCTCCTCCTCTCAAATTTGACGTGATTCACCCTGTGTACCTGTCAAAATGGGTACTTTCTGCAATCCTCAATAGCACTTGTTAACCAAATATCATTAATAATACCCAACCTGGTAAGCACCTGCAGTTTATGTGATAGTTACCATAGCATTTATTTGCCTTTCTCTGAGTACTAGTTTGATGACTAAAATGGTTTTCAGTGCTGTAAGAACACAGAAATTGTTAAAGCATGCACCGATTTATTAATCTGGATAATACACAATTCATTCGCACTATTTAAGGCAATATATATATATTTATACTGGTATAACCTAAACTGAATCCTAATGTAGTATTGCAGTTGGTTCAACAGGCATTGTATCAGAACTGAAATCCCGCAGAGACCAAATTGATGACATCTTCTATCTCCAGCAGCTTTAATAGGAAGAATTAACTACAGTGAAGTACTTGAAACACACTTAAAAACACCTGAAAAATAATCTCCCATAATCTTCCAATCAAAATCCTCTTTAATCTGCTTATTGTACTTCATCTTCTGGTTAGGCACAAGAACAAATAAGTGAAGTAAAATGCTACATGCTTCAGCCAACATAAATGAGGAAAATACTTCCTGTGTTCCTGTTTCGACCTGAGAGAGTTTGAAAAGAGCCTGGATTACTGATTGTTTGCAGGCTGGCTTTGCTCTATTAATATGTGCCTTGAGTTTTCTGCTAGTTGCTATGGAGGCTAATTTCTTTGACAAGGAAAGAAGACTCTCTTCTCCTCCCTCTCTCACTTCCTCCCTCCCTTGCTCCACTCAGTGAACACTAACAAGACCAATTGTTGGGCACTGTCATCTTTCTCTGAAGCACTGAACTGAAAACCAAGTAAATATAGACCAAATGTGATTGCTGACAATAATTTTTATCTGGTGTCTAGCTGATGAGACCAACTAATATCCTCATAATTTAACCAACTACTGGATTTGGAATAAAGAAATATTTTTTCTTTAGATCAAATTGGAACAAAAATTATAATTATTAAAATTTCTTCTCAGTAATGTAAAACATGGTTTCCTGTTGAGGACCATCTGGGAGGTTCTCCAAAGTAGGGGTCCTGCTAGGAAGCTGTGGGATTTGTGAGACCTTCTGTCCTTTCTGCTCACTTCCCATGTTTCTTTATATTTGTGGATTTGTGGATTTTCTTCATTTGGCTTTGACTTTTCTGTATGTTATTGAGAAGTGTTGTGGGTTCTGTGGTGACACAGAATAGAAATACTGTAGCTGAACCTTCTTTACAGTGTTTTTTTTTCATTTCAACAACTGGACTAAAACAGACTTATTATTGTCTTACTGACTTGCTGCAACCATGGACTCTATGGGATATACCTATGAGTATCATTTAACCCTCAGTTGTTAATTTTAAATTTCCAGTAATTTAATTGTTGATTAATTTTGATTGTTATAATTGCTTTGGAACAGCACTTTTGTTTAGCTGTACAAAGCAATATATCCTATTACAAGGCCTGTGAGATATGAGCTTTTTATTTGACATGAATTGAAGAATTTATTCCTGCTGCTTGCTTAAGAGTTTCCTGTGATTATTATTTAATAGAATTTATTCTTTTTCAAAATTAAGTGGCTATAGAAGTAAGAGACATTAATTCCCTGACCGTCCTTCTCCTTCCTGTGTGTACCATGAAGCAAGCTAGGTAGATCTGTAAAGCAATTTAATGGCTAGTTATTAGGTAACTATCTGATTTATCTACACCTTCAGTGGGCCAGTAAGATGTCTGCCAGTGTAGATGTCTGTTGTCTTACTTTGATTATAATTAATGATGATCTGGATTTCACTTACCTAAATAAAACTTCACTGCAATAACTGTAAGTGATATCCTATTTCCACTTCAGTGTGGATATCATCCAGTCTCCTGAGATGACTGACTAAAAGTCTTTGGAAGCTAAATAGCTGGTTCACTGCTCATTTTCAAGTCTCAGGACTGCGATTGCATTTATTCACCTTGGCTCACACCAAAATTTCAGTCTATATAAGAAGTCTATGCTCATATAGAACTCCTTAGCAGTGGTTTTAAATCTAATTCATGGATGGGTGATGAAGGATATGTAAAGATGAAGAAGGCAGTAGTGTGTTTAGGATCCAATTTTGCCTTGCTAATCAAGACTTGATCTTTCTATAATTACTCTGCAGAGTAGACACAGAGGAGTGAAACCAGAATTAAATTATGTTCGTGGCGTTTTACATGGCATTGTTTCAGGTCTCTTGACCTTTGCAGTCAAAAGGCAAAGTTCGTTGTAAGCATTTCTTCCAATACCTCCCATTTTTTTAAAAAGCTCTAATACTTGCATATGACTGAGTAAATGAGAAACCTATTAAGTATATTTCTTGCCCTCACAGAAGCTTAAAACACAAGATTTTCAAACGCTTTTTAGAATATCAAAAAAAAAAAAAAAGAAAAAAGGGGGGTGGGGGCAGCTAAAAAAAAAAAGCATTTCCAACAATAACTTGAATTTAATTATTTTTAAGAATCTTCTATTTTTGAATGGCAGTTATGCCTAATCCTCATAGTGTTTGGAGTGCAATCTGATACATGTCTCTGAAAAGTCACAAAAGACAAGAGAGTATCCTGTATGGAAAGCAAATTCTACATTCCCAAATCCTCCACTGAGAAAAAAAACATTGTATATCAAAGATGGTTTCATTGTCATGCTGCTCTTTCAACCTTCTGGCTGAAGCTCTCCATAAATAAACACAGGCCCTCTGGGTTTTTAACTGCAACTGACTGGTCTTTGCAATGCATCTTTTTGGTGAAGGTGTAATTCAGTCCCCGGCGGAACAGTGGTAAAAGTATAGTTTCACTTCTACTTTTGCTGCTTTTGAAACACAGATTCTAGGCGAGGTGAGGAACACGCACAATGTGTGTGGTACCTAAGGAAAGAGGACAGGAGCCCCTGCAGCCTTGAGGAATACCAGATACCAGAGGCATTTGACAGAACTTTGGATTTTGACAGATTATTTTTTCTTTACAAAAAGATGGAAACAGAGAACAGTTCAGTCAGGCAGGGTTTTTTTGGGGAGAAGCAGGCAAAAAAAGAGGGAGAGAAACAACAAACACTAATATAAGCAGATGCTGAGCATCGGTTTTGTGGCAAAAACTTAACCTTTACTATCAGTCCTTTTCCTGACCAGGCATTTAAGTCAATTGTCTTTGATGTGTGCATCTATAAGTACATTTATTATAGTGAGGCTCAGACTTTGTACATCTCTGCGTGCAATAATTACTCTCTGAAAAACTGCTGTGAGGTGCTTTTTGTCTAAAGTATTTTCACCTCACATGATATATAAGGAATACTTTAAATGTCTTTAAAAGCAGTGGTATTTGAAGATGACAATTTATCCTTCTGCAGTACAAAATGAATTGATGTGTGTGGTGAACAAGAAAACAAGGAAGTGTTGCTTACTCAGATTTCTATTAAAACAGGAAAATCCTCTTATGTTTCAAGAGAAAATATTCTGAAGAACACCTGAGATCTTCAAGATTTCCAAATGATCTAAAAAATGTTAAGAATTCTGAGGGATATGTGAGAAACCATGGTATGAAGACGTGAGCAGTTCAACAGATGGTATTTCAGGCTTGCCAAACAATGCAATACCATATGCAAACAAAATAGATAAATAGCATTTTGTGCCTCTTAAATGTCCAGTACTCTGTCTTATAAAAGGTGGTATGGACACATAATACGTGTACATTTGTGAGACTAGTAGAGAGTGCACAGATAAAATTTTACCTAAGTAAATATGAAAATAAGTTTTAAATAAGAAAATTTAAAATTTGTTGATCCAGTTCCTTAATACAGTAAATCACCTCTTAAAATATATTTCAAAACGTTTTGGTTTTTACAAAGCTCGATCATTTTAGTTGCTCAGAAACAAGCATGTATTGTAACTCAGCCAGAGCTACAAACTAAGGCCCAAATCCAAACATCTTTAAAACTCAGATATGATCAGATCCAAAGTTTTTGTTCAGTTTATTATAAGACAGCTGCAAAATCTGTATTCTGATGCAGTAACTTCCTCAGAGTTTGTAGTGTCCAGATGTTTGGTGGGGAGTGTTACTTGTTTGGGTCATTGTAGCATTTGTTCCTTGTCTTTTATTTTTTTAATACATTCTTATATGTTTATATTCATCTTTTATCTGACATGTCTGTTGAGATAGGCTTTATACTAAGTTTGAAACACTTTAACCTTTAATGTCTTTAACCCTGGTTTGCCTTTTTTAGTGCAATAGAAACAGTGGATAAGCATGATACTTATTAGTCTAGTCTCTCTCTTAGAGAGACTAGAACAAATTAATTGTGGGATTCTGCTACCGGACACTGTCTTGGATTCAGCTTTCAAGTGAACCAATGTATCATTTCAGGGACTGGAAATTCTCAAGACCTTGCTACTGCTTTCTAAGACCAACTAAGCTAATCACTGCAAATTTAAAACTATGGAGTGAAAGTATTTTAGACATTTTATCTCACTAACACAATGGTGTCATGTTCATACTCAGTTAATAATGTCATTTAGATTAAAAAATCCAGGACAAGTTGTTTTTAGATCCAGGACTGTATAGCTGGTGAAAACCACACAGTGTGTATTACACACTGATAGATCAAACATTTACATTTATTATTATGAAGTTTTTGTTCCTCCTTTTGGAATTGCTTTACTCCAACATGTCAACTCAACTCCCCCATTGTTGCTGATTTGTTGCTTCCTTTACATATGATAATAATTCCAGTGAGTTGAAAAGTGACATTGTTCTTGAATTATTGTACCTTGTCTGAACTTTTCATGGAAAGGAACCTGGAGGGGTAATTCTTTGTGATTTAAACTAATGATATCACTGAAGTAAGTACCTTAATCATATCAGAATATACTTCAAGAAACTTTGTTTTTCTTTCTGATTAAATTAAGCCCAGAGGCCAAAACCGAGGATGGACTTCTAGGTCAATTTATCTAATTTACAAAACAAGTACCCTGTGACAGTAAGTAACTTGCACTAAAAGTAGTGACTATTCTCCTGACTCTCTATTGTAGGCTGTGCAACGTGCAAACAAAACCTTTCTAGGAGGGGCTGTAGGCAAAAATAATTTGCTCTGTGGCATCTAGACATAAAGAGAAAATTAATTCCCTGCCCCATAAATGTACTTCTATTCTGCAGGTGGTGACCAACTGGAGGCAAGGCTGGGAGTACCTCTCAGCAGAGAGCTGGAACGTGTGACACTTCTGCATTCTCTCCCTGCTAAAAAGCCATGGGCTGTAAAAATGGTGTGTGTTGGGGTGGGGAAGGCAGGGCCATTTTTTGCGTGTCTCCCGTGCCCTACGATCAGTGCTCACTTGGAGTGTGCTGTGTTCAGTCAGTATGACTTCATTAGCAGGGGACAGTTTCAATATGTGAAGAAAGGAGCAGCAGTGCCTTCTAAGTCACAGGGATGTTGACAAAGCTGAGCTGCACAGGAACAGCGTGCAGACAAATGTTTGGCACCAGAATTACACTTGGGCTCCAGAAGTTTAGCTTCTCAAGTCCGGTTAGGCTCTGCAGCCAAAATCACAATGCTCTGACTTCCCGATTTATGGAGACCTTTATGCCTTTATATTATATATATGCTTTATATATGCTTCAATCTCTGCTCAGTTTAACCTACTTCGTGGTGTATTAGGAGGAACTACTTGCAGTATCCTGAAAAGGTGTAAATATTTACTTACAAAAACAGCATAAGGTGTGCATTTTTCATAGAAAAAAACCTCAAAATTATTGTACTGGGAGCTGAGCAGGACTTCCAGCTTCTGCAGCTTGGGAAGGTCTGAAAGTATGTATACTGGCTAAACTCCTACTGAGCTGCCTAATAGCAGGAATTATAAAAGGAGGGCTCAGGGACTCTTTTGTGTGCCATCTTTATTGGCAATACTGTTCTATTTCATAAGTAGCCTTATTGATCTCTGAGGTAATTCTTGGATGGTAAATTACTGTTTGAAACATGTAAGAAAAGCAAAATTAGATGACAAAGCAGAGTTACCTTTACAATCATGGGGAATTAAAGCAAATGCTTTTACAGTGGGCCAAGGAATTGCTGACCTTTTTTTAGATCTCTGCTCATCTAATCCATCTCAACAAGCTGGGCTCACTCTCTGGCATTTAGCAGCAGTATCAGGGACTGTACAGAGTGTACTTCCAGCACCAGAGAAGAAGTAGGAGGCTCCTCATTTGCTTTCTTTATGGTTCCTCCTTAAAGAGTACTTCTAATGTAACTGGAAATCTCCATTCACCTACATGTAGAGACAGAGGCATGTTGAACTTCTTCATGTACTTTTTCCTGGCAATCTGCTCAATAAGAATTTTTGTATTCCTTCTAGCATATAAACAAGATCAAAGGTGACGTTTTCCTTATTTCTTAAATTAACTCATAACTCTTGTAATAATAGATGTTGAACACTTTACAGAACAATCATATATGCATATTAGTGCTATGAAAAAAGGACCCTTTCTTTTCCTGACACATGATAATTACACAAAAGAAAGGATGGAGAATTGCTTTGGGTGGTACCATGGAGTACAGCTGGGAGTACTTGAGTCAGATGATAATGAAGAGAAATCAGCATAGGGTGAGCAACCAGAAAAGGTTCTTAATGAATTAGCATCCCAAGAGCCATAGGGAAAACCCTGATATGGAATGCTTAACATTTCATTTTTAATGTTAGACTGCAAAATGCATTGAATGAGGGACTAATCCTGCTCTGGCAGAGGAAGGTACTTATAATGCAACTAATAATTCCAGGGCCAAATTCTCTGCTTGCATAAATAGCCAAACTCTGCTGAAGTCAAAGGAGACCCACCCTTTCATGCCAACAAAGGATATAGTCTCCACTACCCTGAATGTAGCACAGTTTTGAATGGGGATCATTAATCCCCATGAAGCAAGAGGCCTATTAGAGTACTTGGCTTTCCAGAAGAGTTTTGGGTTTTTAGTTTGGTTTTGTTAGGGTTCTTTTCACCCCCAACTATGATGAAAGCCTGAATAAGAAAAAGCAAACTGTGGCATGCTTTCTTTAATCCCCAGTGTGCGGTGTTTGTTGACTCTCATGGAAGTCTTTGTCACAGTTGTGTCTCATGAAGCGGTGCGATTTTTTCAAATCAGGTACTGCAAAAAGAATTGCACTGAACTAAATCTTTAATTTTTTAATGAATATGCTTGATGCAAATAGGGGCATAAACACAAAGAACCAGCATTCTAAATGCATTCACATTACTAAACTCCCTTTGTTGGTTTGGTTTGGTTTGGTTTGGTTTGGTTTGGTTTGGGTTTTGGGTTTTGGTTTTTGTGGAGGTTTTTTATTGTTTTTCAATTTTTGTGGTCCTGATCTCTTAGTGCTTATACTTAGTATGAACAGCTAAATCTCTCTTCCCTCTTTCTTTCTTCCCTCTGCTTCCACCAGCTTCATTCCAACAAATAATAGGCAAAAACGTGATATTAAAATGTATCCTGGGAGATCATCTAACCTTGCACTTTCAGACCTTCAACTTCCACATGCCTAGTAGCAATTCACAATTTTGTTTTTCTTGCTAACTTCTTTTCAAGGCCTGAGAGAATTATCAAGACTTCCTAGCAATTCCAGTGGAGAACTTTTCAGCCCTTTTCAGGCTATGCAAGTTTTTCCCTTTTCAGGAATGAAAATTGCTGTCGTTGGATGAAAAATATCTAAACAGATTTAGTCAGAATTAAGACAGCACGAACGTACTGGACTGTGATCCCCATTTATTCAAAACAACAAAATGCCTATTGGAGAAAGGGCCCATGAAGTGGGTAGACCTGTACTTTGAACATCTGAAAGCAGGCTTTCAGGGTGTCAATAAATAACTCCAGAGTATTCTGGAGGACAATATTTTGTTGGTTGATGAAGGAGTAAAGGCTACCAAAATCTTACTGATGCATTTTTCTGTCAGTGTCTGATTTGTAATAAAACCAGAATTTTTTCCTGCCACCAAAAATCACTTTTCTGGAGCCTAGCAGTGTGAACAGTTTGTCTGAAAGTTTTCTATGCCTGACTTTTTTTCAGAATGACTCTCTCATGAACAGGTTTGGATCTGATGTTAAAATCTACCAATTTCAAGTAGTCTATCTTTTGTTATGTTGTGTAATACACAAATCCAAAGTTGGCCCCTGACAGAGCATTCCATGGTATTTTCATGGCAGATTCTATACAGACCCATAAATACCCATTAAATTAAGAAGTTGCAGGCACTGTAGGACTGGATGGACATCTAAAAAAGTAGGATCCTTCTTGGCATTCGCCATAATGTAACAGCAGACTTGACTTTTTTTTTTTTTCCCCACACTTTCAAGTGGCCAATGAAAAGGGCTGAATGATTTTTTTTCTCTGATTATAGTCATTGGGAGGGAGGAGTGTAACTGTGCTATATTTGAGGAACATAAACTGGTACATAGACTTGCAAATAGAGGTCAGTGTAATCTTGGGGTTACAGCAATAAACTTTCACCTTTTCACTGTCCTTTTTCTCAGAATCTGTGATGTGTCACCACTATACTCTTATTCTTGCATGATCTGCAGGCATCCCTAAACATTTTTACATCTTGTTTGCAATAGTAACTCTTCATTTTGCAAGTTAAAACCCCTATTGATTAGAATAATGCCATGCCAAGAACTGTTTGGGTTTTTTTTTTCCCTTCAAAAATCATGCTGTTCCCTCCATAATAATCCAGTGGTGGAAGAGGGCCCACAAAAATTTGATTTCCAGCACTGTTGGGAAAAAATGGGGCAAATAATAATTTTCCTCATAGCCTGGGGAAGGCTACTTATCTTCATAGGTAAAACATTTAAAGAGTACATGAAATGTATACTCATGCTGGGCACTTTCGCACATACAAATTTTACCACCTTGTGTGATTAATTGCATATGCATTTTTTTCATTTAGAAGCTGGCTAACAATGAAGTAGCCATCACAGCCTCTGGCATTATGTGCTAGTAAAATCTAGCCCCAAATTTTTTTGTCCATAAACAGCTGAAAGAATTAGCTGCCATACTTGCAGCTAAACAGAGGTTATTGTCACTGTTGCTTAGAGCAATTAAATATTGCAGCTTTTTAGTCTGTAATTTTGGATTAGGGCATAGGTTGCAGGATTCTGCAAACCCTGCCATATATGTTCTCCACAATAATGACAGCCAGAAAGAAAGTTTGATCAAAGCACATTTTGCAAGAGAGTACTCACCCAACCTGAAAAGCTCTGTTGCATTCATTGTGTAAATGAATAGTGGGAGAATGTAGAGTCACATATGCTGACAGCTTCAAGATGGAGTTGAGCATAACCATCAGGTTCAACAATGAACAAATGTTTCATCAGCTTCAAGTACAGATTTTGGACCTAAAGTAACAAATCTGTATTGTTCTGCATAGTGTCCAGCTCTGAGGTTCTGTCCAGTGCCATGGCCCAACATGCTCCCTTTTGTCACCACCTAACTCCTTCCTGCTGCTTTGTGCTTCAAAATAAACAATCATGGTTTGTGCATGATAAACTCTTCCTTACTGTCTATTTCTGCAGCCCCTCAAAACTGGCCTGACTCTGAACAAACCCCCAAAACTGCCCTTTTATCAGCAACATCCCACTGATGTTCTCTGAGAGCATGGGGCTGCGGTCTCTGTCCAAAGCTGGGGTCTTTGGACAGCATGCTCAGCCCTCCACCTTATCTGAAACATCGAACTAAGGATATGAGGAAACATATCCTTGCACAAAGAACCAACCTCCACCCCATAATGGTGTTACAGGTAGCTGAAAGACCTGTCACAACGACAGGGAAAGAGAGATTTCCACCACTACCCATTCTTTCTGCGTGACATTGATCTTGAAATCCAGATTGTGGTTCATGGGTCTGTTGGTCATTTTTTCTGGTCCACCTGGACTTTTTTTTGGATCACTTTGTATCTTGTCCTTATTCCCCCCTCCTGCATGTTCTTCTGAAATCAGCATTTTGCTCTGGTTTTCCGCTTTTCCTTGCCTGTGTCTTGTAGCACTGAGAAAAGCTCCAGTCTGACCTGTTGCCCTATGTGGTCATCCTGCTGGACTGAGCGAGGGCACAAAAGCCTTTTGGCTCCTTAATATGTTATGTATTTCTATAGAAGTGTATGCTGAATATTTATGTATATAATTTTTTATCTGAACTCTTCCTGGCCCAAAGGACAGAGGCAGGCAGGGTTGTCTGAGAACATGATGGTGTAAAGAAATGGCCATCAGCCATTCCTGGTGCAGCATGAGAACATGTTGAACACACCATGTTTAACTACAGGTGCCATAAAATGTATGAAAACAGATGATTTTCCCGTAACTGTTCTGGTACTGTCAGGTCCCTTTACACTATGTGGTGTTTGTATCCCAGCTCCTTGAATTAGGTGTTGACTTTGTGGAACTTGCCAGACACACATATATCTATATACA